>JBBCBC010000006.1:16390657-16614734 GCA_037126765.1 Stenogyne calaminthoides
AGAGCAATACAAGAACAAAATTTCTGTTTTACCAATACAAGAGCAAAATTTCTAACATATATATACATATAAATACATATATATACACATGCATTAATATATATATACACTAACATATAACATATATATATATATACAGTACTAATATAACATATATATATACACTAATTAATATATATAACATATATATACACTCTTATATACACATGTACACTAATATATATATATAAATTACCTGTACGCGATGGCGGCGGCGGTAAGGCGGAGACGGGTGGTCGGAGGTGGAGGGCGGAAGGTGAGGCGCCACGCCAAGAGAGGAGGAGATCAAGGGGAAGAGAAGAGAGGAGGAGGAGAGCGACGACCAAGCTAGAGGAGGTGGGCGACGCGATCAAGCAGATGAATTTATATGCAGTGAAGGTGGGCGACGCGAAGAAGAAGAGAGATATATATCAAATTCGAAATGAAATTAAAAAACGCGATTTGGGGGCTGCAGGGATATAGGGCAACGGGTTTCAGAGAGCGTTAGGAAACCGCCTTCTTTGCAGAGCGGTTCCAACCGCATTCCAAGCTCATCATTGTATAGCGGTTTAAACCGCGTTCTCGGCTCACGGCAGAGCGGTTCTCAAATCTCTTGAGAGCGGTTTCAACCGCTCTTTAATTTTTTATTTTTTATTTTAATAAAAACCGCTCTCCAAGGGCGATTTTGGAGAGCTCTTTCTTAAAGGGTTCTCCAAGTGGAGTTTTCCAAGCTCAAATGTGTAGTAGTAAATTTTTTTAATAAAATGTAATTTACGCTATTTTATGGTGTGAGATTCCCTATTTCACAATATGTTTCATCTACTATTCCATTATCATTTAACCGTTAGATCTTCGCCAAGTGTCATCCCTTCAATTTCTACTAATTAATGTAATTAATGCTGATTAATTCAAAAAAAAAGAAAATTCTCACCTTCCATCCTTAGTTTTCTTCTTTCTGGGCAGCGTAGAGATCTCCAAGATGATGTTAAGAACATCAACACTTTCACACATACACACACACACACACACACACATATATATATATATATATATATATATATTGTATGATCATCGTTTTAATGGTTCACTCGACCCGAGTGGTTCATGGTTCACCCTGCCCGAATAGGTCATGATTTAGGGTTCATTATTTAATGTTTAGGGTATAGATGGTTCATCCAAATTAAAATTGAATCCAAATTTTCCTTTTTTTGAATTAACCAGCATTAATTACATTAATTAGTAGAAATTGAAGGGATGACACTTGACGAAGATCTAACGGTTAAATGATAATGAAATAGTAGATGAAACATATTGTGAAATAGAGAATCCCATCCGCTATTATATGTAGAGAGATGGATTGGATCCCATTGTATACACTACACATGTGTTTCCTCTAAAAATAAAAAGAAAGAAAGAAAAGTCGAAAAATGGGGTCTCCTGAAATCGTTCCGAAATGGACACCAAGCCCGAGCCCGACATCGAGGCTCGTAAAAGAGCCCGTGATAAGCCATCATTACAATTCGGATAGCATTTCTTCTTCAGATACCGAAATGCGTTCCAATTCTAAAACCGAGTTTCCTTTCAGCTTTGGTCTCCCTCCCATGCGTTCTTCTTCCTTCGGCTCCGATTCACATATCACAAAGCCCATGAAAACGATGAAAAGTGGCAAAGAAACGATGGTTGAGATTATGGAATCAAGAAGTAGTGGGATTCACTTGACATGGAAGGATTTGTGGGTGACGGTGCCGGACAAGAAGGCGGCGGAGGGCGGTGGCCCATCTTGGCCGGAGTCACGGGCTACGCCTCCCCCGGAGAGGTTCTTGCCATTATGGGGCCTTTGGGCTGTGGAAAGTCAACTCTACTTGAAGCGTTGGCGGGTAAATATTACAGTTCAATTTATCTGTTTCATTTTTAATTAAATTTTTAATACATTGATTCAAAATTATGAAGATTTGTTGAATAGTTTTTAATGCTTTCACGTATCATACAACGGAACACGAAAAAGACAGATTATATCATTCCGTAAACATATTCCTGCATATTTTGACCAAAAGGCAACTTGAATAGTTGAGAAAAAAAAAAGAATTTTTGTCCCATAACTTATTTATTTATTTTTGTTCAAAAAAATTTTAATTGTACAATTTTGTTCTCATAATTAAATTGATTGCCTAATTTTTAGTCTAATTTTAACCAAAAAATTGCAAACAACTTCGTTTCGGTCACGTGCTAGTAAAGTTTTGGGGTTTATTATTGACGTGGACGCTGACTATTTTTTTCTCTTAATTTTTTACATTTTTAATCAATTAAATTGCACATTGTAAATAATCCAATATATAAAATTTAAAATCTACAAATTTAAAAACGACTTAATTTTACCCGCACATGACTTGCGTGACCGAAAATAATGTCTTTCGCGATTTTCGTTGAAAATTTGACAATCAATTTAATTATGGGATTAAAATGTGACATTTAAATTTTTTTGTGAAGAAAGATGAACTGTAAATAAATTATGAAATAAAAAAAAAAACCTTTTTTCTCCAAAATAATCTAATAATTTAATTTAGTCTTATTCCGTGTGAGAATAAGTCCCAGTTTCTGTTTCTCTCAACTCATTTAGTTAAATCCCTATTGATTTATAATAATGGACTCATGGGTTTTGTCTAGCGGATTTTGATTTTTGTCGACATCATTTCACTTTGAGTGTGTCTCATGTGCATTCAGGTGCACCGTACACTTATAATACAATATCTTAGAATCGTACAATTTTTTATATTGAAAATTGTAACTTGTTTACATTAAATCATACAATTATCGTTCAGTGTAAATAAGTTGCATCTTTTAATATAAGAAGTTGCATAGTTTTAAAATGCATTATGAGTGAATTATGCACCTAATACATTACTTTTATGGTTTTATTTCTGTTTATTTATTTATTGATTGACGGTTAAATTTTCTTATAACTGATGCATGTGATCAAAATTAAGTCAATTGAATTAGTTTCATGAGAACTCTCAGTTTCTGTTAATCTCAGCTCATTTAACTAATCCCATTGGATAATAGAATAATGTTTGTGGGTTTTGTTTATCATTTCACTTTAAGGTTTTATTTCTATATATGTATTGATTGCGGTTAATTAATCTTCTTATAATTGATGCATGTGATCAAAAGTCAATTGAATTAGTTTCATGAGAACAAGTCTCAGTCTCACTTTAAGTTCTTATTTCTATTTATTAATAGTGATTGAAGTTTTGAATTATATATTTTCTTATATAAATTCTCATATGAAACTTGTATGTGCTATGAAACTGATACTATTACACTTATAAACTGATATCATTACTCTTATAAACTAATACCAATAACATTTAATTAATACTATGATCTTAATTTATAAGTGTAATGATATCAATTGATAAGTTTAATGGTATTAGTTTCTAAGTGTAATGGTATAAATTTCATACTATTAACAAATTTCATTATAGACCTCATTTTCTTATTCTGAGAAATTGTATATACAAATTAACCAGAAGTAACAAGAACACATAATATTTCAGGGAGGCTAGATTCTGGTACAAGTCAAAAGGGTGATATCCTCATCAACGGCCACAAACAAGCACTAGCATTTGGCACTTCCGTAAGAAAAATATTTATACTCCATCAAATTTTGATTATAATAATATATAGCTTCTTCCAAAATTAAGACATAAATAATGCAGGCCTATGTGACACAAGATGACACTTTAATGACAACATTAACGGTAAAAGAACCAATATACTACTCTGCGTTGCTTCAACTTCCAAATTCCATGTCCAAATCCGAAAAAAAAGAAAGAGCAGAGACTGTAATAAAAGATATGGTCTTGATAGCGCAGCTTCTTACCATATCATGAGTCGTGTAATTAAGATCGCTCAGCAAGACATGCGTACTGTTGTCCTCTCCATTCATCAACCAAGTGGAGAAGTTTTTCAACTTTTTCAAAATCTTTGCCTTTTGTCCACTGGAAAAATGGTTTACTTTGGTTCTTCTTCAGCTGCAAATGAGGTGATCTGTTAATTTTTACACGATCTTTTGCCTTTTTTTATTATGAGGTATACATAATATATTGTGATTTTGGTACAGCTTTTTGCTTCAAATGGTTTTCCATGTCCATCAATGAGGAGTCCATCAGAACACTACCTTAGGACAATCAACAAAGATTTTGACATTGTGAGTTAATTAGAAATAAATTACTGAAGTATACATTTTGTAAGAACTTAAACAAGATGAGAGTAGAGAATATATGTATTGCAGGATATAGAGCAGGGGACTGATAATATGATAGCGCCTCCGAAGCAGTCGAGGTACTCTTCAAGTCGTACAAATCATCATAGGCTTACCACCAAGTTCAACAAAAAGTAGAAGAAATATGTCTCTTAAAGGTACAATTTTATTATATATGTACAGTTATTTTTTTAGACTTAAAATGTAAAGTACAAGTAAAGTATTATTTGATTATTGATGATGAGTATTGTAATAAATTGAGTTTGTAGATTGGAGAAGGAGCATTGGAGATGAAGGGAAGCTATGCAGGATTCATGATTCAATGTCTTACCCTAACTCGAAGATCTTTCGTCAACATGTATCGTGATTTGGGATATTATTGGCTTCGACTTGCTATATACATCGCCTTATGCTTGTGTGTTGGAACTATATTTTACGATATTGGCAACACTTATGGATCCATCCAGGTATGTACGAAGTAAAACAATAAGTGTGTATATCTTGGACACCATACTTATTTCAGTTGTACCGGGGGCTATGGCCTATTACCTAGTTGGCCTTCAAAGGAGCATAGACCACTTCGTCTACTTTGCATTGCTTCTTTTTGCATGTATGATGCTCGTAGAAAGCCTAATGATGATCGTTGCAAGCATTGTGCCTGATTTTCTTATGGGGAATATAACCGGGGCGGGTATTCAAGGAGTGATGATCGATGCTTAATGGTGGGTTCTTCCGATTGCCAAATGATCTCCCTACGCCTGTTTGGAAGTACCCTATGTACTATATCGCATTTCATAAATATGCGAATCAAGGTTTCTACAAGAATGAGTTTGAAGGATTGAAATTTCCTAATGAACAAATTGGAGGGCCATCTATTGTGACGGGTGATGAGATCTTGAGGAATGTTTGGCAAGTGGGTTGATATTGCTATCTTGTTCGGTATGGTAATTTTGTATAGATTCATGTTTTTGGGAATCATAAAAGCTTTGGAAAAGTTGAAGCCCCTGATTAGAGCTTATTTTGCTACTTCTACTTAATATATATAACTAGTGGATGTTATAGGTTGATTATTTTTGAGTGATTAATGTTAATTAATTCATGTAAGGTTGATTATGGGGGTATTTGCAAAACATTCTACCAGCTTTTGTTTTTTATTTATTTAATTTTCAAAATTAGTTTAGAGTTTATATCTCTTTTACTAGATTAAATAAGTGTTGTGAAGTTATGATTTAAATGTTGATTGTCGTGCATTTAACAAATTATGATTATTTTTAAAATAACATCTCCATTTAGTTTTTAACCGTTTGTACGACTTATATCTAATTATCCAACAAACACCTTCAAATTCCACTTTTCTAACTTTTAAACTTTTAGCAAACACTACTATCAACTTTTACTCTTAAGCAATTTTTTCATAATCACTAATTTTAACCACTTCGAAAGTATAATTTTTTTCATATAACCCTTATATATTTGAGTGATGATATATGCGGCTTATTTGATGTTGAGAAGAGCTATAAGCCGAATCAATAATAGAAAATTGAATAAGAGGGAAATGGACAACATAAATGTTGTTTATATTGATGGTTCGAATCAGTGACGAATCCATGAACGGGTAATGGGGTGGGCTATTAAGTTAAAAATTTATACCAATAAATTAATGCAAAATATAATATTTACGACGTTTACTAAAGTTGTGCCCGACGAGACTTCAGAGCAGAAAATTCATCAATAATGGAGTCTATATCTATATCGTTAACAAATTCTCTTTCAATATAGAGCATCATACAATCTCCAAGAAAGTCATCCCCCATCTTGTTACGCAATGCCGTCTTCACATGTTTCATTGTTGAAAATGTCCGTTCAGTTGTAGCAGTAGAAACAGGCAATTTCAAAATAAGATGAATCAACCTAGTTAACATAACGTAATCCTTCGACATTCCATTCTCAGTCAGTAGTTGACATAACTCAACAAGTGTAGAAACTTGATAGCTTTCCATCACATCATGCTCATAATGTACCAACTCATACTCCAAAGAAATTATATCTTGATCTGTGAAATCCTCGGTATAGAATTTTCTCACGAACTTGCAAATATCATCACTATTGAAAGATTCAAAAGAATTTTTAGGATCTAAAGCCACGCTGAGAGAAAGTAATTCCACAGATGCATCATTAAATAGTGTATTCAACTTCATCAAGATGAAATCAATTGCTCCATTGAAAACATAAAAATGATTGATGCTCAACTGTAGTATTCCCGCGAGAACGACCAATCTTATACGGGCAACCCAGGTCGTGAACATCAATATCATTCACCGAGCAGAAGAGTTTGACTTCATCAAGAAATTTCTCCCAACCAGATTCTCTCAATTCTTGAAAGATGGTTTTAGTGTTGGAGAAAAACCTGGTGGCATCTAAAATATCCAAGGTTTTTCTTTGAAGAACTTAACAAAGAGAATCTGTAAATCTCATAATTTTATGCATCAAGTGCAAAACGAACCCAAATTCAAAGCTTGCCATATTTTTATAAACCCCCCGAACTTCGGCCTTAGATATGCCATTTGGAGAATGCTCAATAAGAAACTCAAACACTTTGCAAGTTGTAGCATACATTTCTATCAAACTCTTCACAGAATTATAGTGGGAACTCCAACGAGTAGCTCCTGACCGCTGCAAGTTGCTAATTTGATTTGCACCACGTTCAGAATCTAACTCCCGTGGAGCTAGTAAATTATGAATTTCAAGTTTTTGAGCAACACGTTTAGGAGTAGAAGTGATAATATTAACAACATTATCCAAGTGAGAAAATAATTCCCAAACATCACTTACATCCTTAGCTGCAGAAACTAATGCCAACTATAGACGATGCGCAAAACAATGAACACAATAGGCATATGGACAATCTCTAAGAAATCATGCTTGAAGTCCATTCCAAGAACCACGCATGTTTTAGCACCATCATATCCATGTCCTCTCATTTTCTTAACCTGAAGATCATGATGAAAAAGAACACTGCATATCTCATTTTTCAAAGTTAATGAAGTGGTGTCGCTAACACTTTTTATTGCAAAAAAACGTTCAGTCAAAATGCAATCATCATTCACAAATCTCAAAATAATGGCTATTTGTTCTTGTTTTGAAATATCTTGCGCTTCATCAACAAGAATGCAGAAACATTTATCTCCAACGGTTTTCTGGAGCAATATATTGAGCATTTTTTGGAGTATTCTCAAGCACAACTTCACTAACTCTAGTGTTCATATTTGCAGAAGTTTTCACCAATTCAATGAAATTCCCACTGTTTGACGAAGATAAAGATTCATCATGACCTCTAAAGGCACAACCTTGTAGTGCAAGCCATCGAACACACATAATTGAAGTCGTTAAGCGCAATCGATTTTTCTCTTTCTCAAGTTTTGTTTGAGCATGAATAACTTTGTCAATATGCCCAGATGGTCTCATCAAATCTCCCGTCCGTCTTAAACACAAAGAATGAGGTGATGAAGTTGTACAACCTACATGAGAAAGAAAAACACATTTCTTTCCTTGGTTTATCCTTTTCCAATTGCCAAATCATTCCTTGACTAATGCAGATGAGTTAGACATATTGAAATCATTTGTGAAAAGACAACAGTAGAAACAATAAGCTCTATCTTTGGAAGTGAAGGCGAGCACTCCAACCAATGGAACTTGTCAAAACATTTTTTTTTTAAAAACTGCGATTTTAAGTGGTGAACTTTGTAACTGGATACACTTCCATTTTTGATTGATATGACCCATCCCTTAGATATGCCCGCTTTATATCATCTCGTACATTAACAGGATATTCACAAAGTTGCTTTCTTTTCCCCGGATCTTGCTCAATACAAATATCTGATTGTGAATTTGAGTTGGATGAATTTTGTGTTATAAAAGTAGAAGAAGACTCAATAGTTTAATTTCACACTATCTTAGATGTAGATTTTGAGGTGCCTTCAATGTCTTGACGTTCACGTTTCTTAAAGAAAGATGAGATAAGTTTTTTTTCCTTTTATTGCCGATGGTTGGTGCTCCATTAAATGTTTTGAAAAAAAGCGTGAACTTCATATACTTAATAAGATGAATAATACCAACAAAATCATTAATTCAAGAGAAATTTAAAGAATATATTTAATTTCTCATATTTAATACTCAAAATGAGACTAAAAGACTATCTCCTCAATCCTCATCAGTCATCATCATTATTTTATACATACAATAAGTTACCTATTTATACATCTTCATCAAGAAAAAAAGACAAACACATTATGAATAAAATACATATTTAATTCAACTAATAAATAACAACAAAAATAATTAATTGCAAAAAATTTTAATATGCATAAGCATAACAATTTACTAATAAAAAAAAGAGATGTATAATAGTGTAACTGTGTAAAAGACTAAAAGTTTAAAAGAATAAAAAGAGATCAGACCTTGAAATTTGGGAAGAGGGAAGAGGGAATATGGTTACTGATCTGCCGCCTCACGCTGGTGTCTTCAAGTTTCGCCTGTTCTCAATTTTGAAAGCGAGAAAAGGTTTTTACCTTTTTAAAATAAGACAAAACTAAAAAAAAATTTAAAAAAGGATAAACAAAGCGTGAGTTATTTCCTTCAAAGTGGGGTGTGGACCGTGTGGTAATTTGAAGTTGTGGGCTGCACCACTTATGTTAAAGCCCAAAAGGATAATTTAATTAAAATGGACTATGTAATAAGGGGTGGGCTGAGTAATGAATTAAAGTGGGCTAGTGACAATTTCTATTGAAAAATATATAGGGGTTCTGGGTCGGACTTGCACTGGGCTTGAGCCCATTACAGTTAACCAATGGGTCCGCCCCTGGTCCGAACTGAAATTATATTGTAAATAAAACGAAATATACAATCACTTATGAATCTTAAAAATGAATTCTTTAATAAATATATATATTGTCTAATCTGCGAAAGACTAATTAATCGTTACTTGATGATGCGGATGAATGATTGAAGTGTCGAGACTTGAATTTTTCTATGTTACCACGACAAAGCAGTGTTCAACAGGGTTTTAAAAAGTTGTACCACCTTGTTTGTACCTAGAATTATCGTCTAGGCAAACAAATAATGATTACGAGTACGAATGAATGATACTCAAGACACAAATTAGGTTTGCACTTATGTCTTTTATGTGCGATAAAAGTTCGACCTTTTCATTGTGGGTTAAACCCATATTATTAACTTACATCGCATTGATTACAATCATTAATGGGGCTTCTATTAAGCCATTAAAATCAATTAATCAACATTAAATGCACGAGGTATCCGCATTCCTGATTAGTCGCTGCGACCATCTCACCTTGATTTCTACTCCATGATTTGTCTCTTATTCCTATTTTCGGTGATGTGAAACGACCTCTTTCCATAACCGTAAAACCTTTCCTTCTCTGGTCGGCTCTCTACTCATATCCTTATTGGTGATTTGGATCTCTTCAGTTGTCACTCACTTTCATGCTGAATTGTATCCAGACGACGTTCTCCCGATATTAGCTGGTCGTTCCCTGGGTGGTCGATCGGTGATCATCGATACTTGTCATTTATTTGTATTCAATATTTTAATTTTCAGGGATTTCTAGTCGCCAGTCAGGCACAACACTTCGATTGCTTACGTGTCGCTTAGTGGCGACATGGGGAACAACACACATATTTTTATGTATTATAATAATCCCCTGAGCACTGCCCAAGAGTATTATAGAATAAACCTACCCAAGACCTCAATTGACCCATCTAAGTGTTGGTTTGTCGTCTAATTACATTGTATTTTGATTGCTCCACTAAGCTTGGTTCGTGGGTGGCTACTTTTTATCTACACTTTTATAAATTGATGCATACTGCTAAAATATAGGATTCCCAAAAATTATCTCTTAAAATGGATAGTTTGGTGCATGTTAACTTAATTTTTTTTATTAAATTATAATAAGATATAGTTTGATAGACGTTCCGTGAACACGGAGATTTGATTCAAGTAAATATTTTTGCACTTGAGCGTATAACCCCATTCTAATCTAATATAATTGATCACTCTGGGATGAGCTGATTCCAACAAAATGTGAATATGATTAAATTAGGCATATATTTTTTAGGCCCAAAATGTGGAGCCTATTTAGGCCCATTCCAAAGCGACCGACGAGCTGAATTAGCTTAATTTTAGAGTTTAAAGGTGTGCGTGGGCATCTTTCAGAGATGTTGCGTAAAATGTTGTAACAAGCGACACAATAGTAAACAGTGGAAGACTTAAAAAAAATTGTAAATCGTTTCAAAACTTTACATAGACTACATTAGTCTATATGTGTCTCAACATGAAATATTCACTATACAAAGCAATGATATAAACACAGATCTTTCACAATGTGCAAATATCTAGAAAAAGTTGAGTGTAAGACATTACACAACCAAATGGTCTATTTTATGGCTTGACAACTGGTCTCCTTTGACCCTGATCAATTTAAGAACAAACTTAATTGTTGCTAGGAATGTGACAATATTCGAGCAACCTAAACACGAAATCAAGGGCCCTATCAAACTAGATGAACATGTATACTCGATTGTCTGATACTTGTTTGTTTTGGTTAATCTTGATGTTCCATGCAACTTCTATTTATAAACCATGTTCATAACTGCATTGACAACCATTAGGTCAGTTTGAGATGACCTTAAAACATTCCCTCCACTAACTCCACCTTCTTTAAAAACCTGTCCATGACTTGCTCATCACCTCACTCCTTGAAATTACAACAGCTTGACCCAGAACCTTCTAGGTAGTCAGCATGCATTCAAAAACATTGTGAACAATATATAAAAAAGAGTTAGTGTTAGGAGAAATGACAAATTCAGATGCTATCAGGAATGTTGTCTAACACATTGTAAAACATGATTTCCAACATCAAACTACTATCTTTCTTGCTAACCCACGTAAGAAATTTCATTTGAACAAATATAGGGTTGGTTAAATGGGAGTCGACGTGTAAATAAAAAACAGAGGGTGGGCTCGATCAGTACGAAAAACTTAAAACTATATAACAAAGCTCTACTTGGTAATTGGGTCTTTAAATTGCTGAAGGGCAGTCAAGCTCTCTGAGCAAGGGTTCTTTCATGAAAATAATTTCTGCATTAAATCTATTTCTAAATCAAGAGAGGTATCAAGGGCAATTTGGTATGGGACGATTTGGCAAAGGGATGTCTACCTCTTCGGAAGAAACTTTGGAGAGGAATAAAATCCAAACCAAACACTGAATGAAAGTTAAAAGGATTAATTTTGTGGTGATTACCCTACGTATTGCTTCAATGTAAATGCAAAGCACAAGATTTAAGCTTTGCCGATGTTTTTGTTTCAACTGGCTTTTCTGGGTGTATGTTTCTCTGTATTGCTTTGTTCCAAAAAAATATATAAAAGATTAGATTCAAAGCGAAGGGAAGAATATTTCGACAAATAACAAAGATTTACGGATGAATATTGCGTAGAAATATTTTGAGAGGATCGACGCCGGAGCTCCCTCCAGCCCGATTTTGTGCAGGCGTTCAGGCAACGTAGGCGGGGATCTCTGGCATGTTGGGATTGTTGGAGCCTGAGTGAAACGGGGATGCAGGGCGCGGGAGGCGCTCGACCTGTGCTCATGGTCGAGCACTTATGCTCTGTCGAGCACCCCCCATCCAGCGCGCACTAGGCGCTCGACCAAGTGATGAGGTCGAGCACTTCTGCTAGACCAAGGCCCTTGGTCGAGCGGTTTCGTAGGCTTGTACGCGGATTTTAGGGTTTTGGCCCAGTAAACACTTTTGACTCATTGTATTTGGTTCTTGTACTGCATCACTCGAAAATTTCACAAAATAGTAGATCTCCTGGCTTGGTAGTGCCCCCAGACGTAGTCATTCCTGACTAACTGGGTAACCAAATTTGTGTTCCTTAATTCTTGTTTCTATTATTTTCTCCATAATTGCTGCTTTAATCCTAACAACTGGTATCTAGAGCATCGGGTTCAAGGGATCTGGTGGGAGCAATTATGATGGCTGAAGGGAAATCGCCTGTTGAGAAGTTCAATGGAACGGATTTTGGATTCTGGAAGTTGCAGATCGAGGACTACCAGACGTAAAAGATGCAGATCAACCTTTGGGTTCAAAGCCTGAAGATATGAAGGACGACGAGTGGAACTTGCTGGACAGGAAGGCGATGAGTGTTGTTCGTCTGTCGCTATCCAGGAACGTTGCCCTCCATACGGTGAAAGCAAAAACCACAAAGGAGATGCTGGAGATTTTGACTGAGATGTATGAAAAACCGTCTGCAGCGAACAAGGTTCATCTGATACGGAGGTTATTCAACCTGAGGATGACAGAGGATACTGTGGTAGCAAATCATCTAAACGAGTTCAACATGACGATAGCCCAATTGAGCTCGGTTGAGATTGATTTTGATGATGAGGTTCAAGCCCTAATTTTATTGTCTTCTTTACCAGAAAGTTGGAGTGGGACGGTAACGGCTGTTAGTGCTTCAGCAGGTAAAGTGAAACTTAAATTTGATGAGGTTAGAGATCTGATCATAAGCGAAGAAATTCGCAGAAAGAATTGGGTGTGCCACAAGATCACCCTTGAGCGCGAAACAGAGGCAGTCCGAATCCAAAGGAAGCCAAATCGGGGTAGATCAAAGTCAAGGGGCAAAGATAAGCCCAAGAAGGACAAGAGTTAAGTAGAGTGCTACAATTGTCATGAACTTGGTCATTACAAAAGGGAGTGCAAGGCACCAAAGAAAGGCACAAGGAATGCACCAAAGAAGAATGACAACTCAAAGAACGCCGCCATCGATGAGGGCTCGGATGCATTAATCTTGAGCGTAAGCAGTCCATTGGAATCGTGGGTGTTAGATTCTGGAGCATCGTTTCATTAAGCAAAGAAGATCTTTGACGGATGGAGAAGTACGCTTCCGGGAACTTTGGGAAGGTTTATCTAGCTGATGATGAGCCTCTAGAAATCAAAGGGAAGGAGAATGTTCAGATCAAGACACCAAATGGAACTTTTTTGCAGTTGAAAGATGTGAGACATATTCCTGGATTGAAGAGGAATTTAATTTCGGTTAGGCGGACTTTTGATGAGGGTTACAAGGTGACCTTTTGGGTGCAATATGTGGAAGATATCCAAAGGTGCCATGGTAGTGGCTCGAGGCAATAAGAGAAACGTTGTACATGACATGCAACACCCGGGACAACATTGCTCTTGCAGGTGAAAAAGGGAATGCAGATTTGTGGCATTGTTGTCTTGGACACATGAGTGAGAAAGGGATGAAAGTTATGTGTTCAAAGGGTAAACCCCAGGACCTCAAGACAAATTGACATCGGGTTATGTGAGGACTGTGGTATTCGGAAAATAGAAAAGGGTGAGTTTTTTCGAAGGGAGACAGAACCTTGAAGAAGCAGAAGCTGGAGTTAGTCCAGAGCGACTTGTGGGGTCCAAACCAAAGGATATCTCTTGGTGGAGCATCATATTACATGACTTTCATTGACGACTCTCTACGAGGAAGGTATGAGTTTATTTTTTGAAAAATAAGTCCCATGCCTTTTAATGCTTTCGAAGTAGAAGGCCCTTAGAAATCGAGACAGTCTCAAAGTGAAGTGTTTGAGATCGGATAATGGTGGAGAGTACGAGCTCCGTGAGTTCAAAAAAATTTCGCGAGGCGAATGGAATTTCGAATGGTGAAAACCGTGAGAGGAACCCCCAAAGAGCGGTGTGGCGTAATCGTATGAATAGAACGTTATGTGAACGTGCTAGAAGCATGATATTGAAGTGTGGGCTGCCAAAAGATGTTTTGGGCGACGATTAACTCGCAGCTTACTTGATAAATGTGAGGACCCTCATCTCCCTTGAAAATGGCATACCGGAGGAGGCTGGTCGGGTAAGGAGGTAACTGTCTTTTCTTCGATATTTGAGTGTGTTTCATATGTTCACATTGATCTTTGCTAGTAGGAGTAAATTGATTCTAAATCTTTTAAGTGTACGTTTGTTTGATATGGCGGTGATGAATTTGGCTATCGATTTTGGGATGAGGAAAATCGAAAGATAATTCATAGTAGAGATGTCGTATTTAATGAGCAAGTGTTGTACAAAGACAGGTTGGGGATATCCAAAGAAGGTGGTTCTGAGACTCAGGTTGTGGAGTTAGACATTTCGAACTCAGGTGGGAGCAAGGAGGTTCTAGATGATCAGGAGATTATTGAGGAAGAACCAAGTACACCACCACCAACAATTTCGCTGCGGAGATCCATGCGAGAGCATAGATCTCCTGATAGGTATTCACCTTCTCTTCATTATTTATTGTTGACTGATGGTGGTGAACCTGAATGTTATGCAGAGGCTACACGTAGTGAGCAGGTGAGCAAGTGGAAACTTGCGATGGATGATGAGATGAATTTGTTGATGACCAACGGAACCTGGGAACTAGTTGAGCTCCCTAAGGGCAAGAAAGCACTGCATAATAAGTGGGTTTACATAATCAAAGAGGAGGCTGATGGAAGCAAGCGTTACAAGGCAAGACTGGTTGTGAAGGGGTTTCAGCAGAGACATGGTATTGATTATACTGATGTTTTTACTCCAGTTGTGAAGCTAACTACCATTCGGTTAGTTCTGAGCTTGGTGGCTGCAGAGAACTTGGTGGTAGAACAGATGGATGTGAAAACAGTCTTTCTTCATGGTGACTTAGATGAGAACATCTACATGAAGCAACCGGAAGGATACTTGTCAAAGGGGAATAGTGAGCTTGTTTGCAAATTGAAGAAGAGCTTGTATGGTTTGAAACAAGCTCCATTACAGTGGTACAAGAAGTTTGATGGGTTCATGCATGAGATTGAGATCAATAGGTGTGAAGCTGACCATTGTTGTTACTTCAAGAGGTATGATGGCGGTTATATCATTTTGCTATTATATGTTGATGACATGTTGATAACAGGCTCTAGTGCTCGGGAAGTAAGCAAGTTGAAGAAGAAGTTGTCTGATAGGTTTGCTATGAAGGACCTTGAAGAGGCCAAGCAAATCTTAGGTATGCGAATCGATCGTGATAAGGTGGCAAGAAAGTTGTATCTTTCACAGGCTGAATACATAAAGAGGTCTTGAAGAGATTTAGTATGGAAGATGCAAAGCCAGTTCGTGTCCCGTTGGGAAGTCAGTTCAAGCTATCCAACAAGGACTCACCTAGCAGCGATGAAGAGCGAGCCTACATGCAAAACACCCCGTATGCTTCGGCAATTGGCAGTTTGAAGTATGCTATGGTGTGTACAAGACCTGATATTGCACATGCATTGGTTGATGAATGTTGGTTATTGCTTGTTGTAGAACATGTGCATTCCGACTTGATTGATTTTAATTGATTAAGTCGGAAATGGATGCACGTGGGATCTTGATTAATTGGGGAATACGATAAAATAAGACGATACTCTGCCGAAATTTTTAGGAAATATTAATTATTAATTATGCTTTTGAATACTAATTAATTCCTAAATATTTTAAACAGATAATTGATATGGATTATTCCATCTGTTACGTTGGATGTATGGTCCTAGATCGATTAATAGCAATATATCTCCAGAATTCTATAATGGACTCGAATCGTTTATAGATTTCGCCACTAGTAATGGGATGATTCAGGGAAAGATTAGGTGTCCCTGTAATAAATTTCGATGTCGGAACAATAATACGTATCATGACCCTAATGAGGTGAGAGCACATTTGTTAGAAATTGGTTCATGCCCAATTATTGCAATTAGATTTTTCACGGTGAGGAAATGTGGGGTCATGAATAAGATCATCCGTCTGCTTTGACTTCACACGGGCTGGTTGACGAGACTTTTGCATCTAGCTCGTACCACGATATGATGACGGACTTAACCTCTGGTCCCCACTTAAATGTGGATGATGAGGCCCCTAATGAGGAACCTCCTAATGAGCATGTTGCACATTTTTATAACATGCTTCGTGCATCGAATCAGGATATAATGTCTGGTTGTGAATCGCACTCACAGTTGTCATACAATGCCCTATTGCTGAACATTAAAACTGAAAACAGACTGTCTGAAAGGGGCTATAATCAAATGGTTGATCGATTAATTGTTCTTTGTCCAATAGCCTCGTGCCCAAGAAATTTTCTGATAACAAACAGCTGATGAGTGAGATGGGTCTTCTAGTGGAGAGGATTCATTATTGTGCATATAATTGCATGTTATATTGGGGTGCAGACGGCGAACTTGAAAACTGTAAGTTTTGCAGTCGGCCACGGTTCAAACCTACTAGACGTGACGTGAATGGGCGATTGAAAAAGATCCGTCCTTTTAAGGAGATGTTCTATTTTCCCATCATCCCTCGTCTGCAAAGGTTGTATCAGTCTAAGGCTACTGCGAAGGATATGACATGGCATGAACGTTACTCGAACGACCACTCTGGTGTCATGCATCACCCTGCAGACTCAAAGACTTGGAAACACTTGGATCACGATCCTCGATTTTGCTTCGAAATTTAAACGTGAGGTTGGTTTGAGCACCGGTTTTCAAACCGCTTTAGGCGCATGGGAAATAATATTCATCATGGCCAGTGATAGTGACACCGTACAATCTACCCCCATGGTTGTGCATGAAGGATCAATTCATGTTTATTTCAGTTCTAGTGCCCGGTCCAAAGAATCCAAAAGATAAATTGGATGTATTTTTGCAACCACTGATCCGTGATTTGATGTTTTTTTAGAACAGGGAGTGGTAACGCATTTATGTTGCTACAAAGCGTAATTTTATGATGCGGCGCACTAATCTGGACCATCAGTGACTTTCAAGCTTACTCGATGTTGTCTGGATGGAGCACAGCTGGAAGACTTGCTTGTCCACACTGCGGGACATTACATCGAGGCTTTCGACCGAGGCATAGTCGCAAGCGCCTTTGGTTTGACAACCATCGTAAGTTTTTAGATAGATGTCACCGTACAAAAGGAATAAGACTGCATTCAGAAAGAATGTAGTATTGATGACGATCCACCTCCCATCTTGACAGGTGATCAGATCCTCCAGCAAATTGATTGGATTGGCTTGAAGAAAGTAACAAAGTTCAAGGTCGATGCTCACAAACAAAGGTTTACAATGTGGTTGGAAGAAGAAAAGTATTTTTCGGGATTTGTCGTATTGAGTCATTGCTGATCCGACACAATTTGAATGTGACGCACATCGAAAAAAATGTGTTTGATAATTTGTTCTACACGGTGATGAATGTCAAAGGAAACATAAAAGGACACAACTAGATCGAGGGATGAACTTAATGAAAACAAAGGACACAACTAGATCGAGGGATCTCAGGCGAGGTCGAGATCAAAGGTCAAGTTTGCACCACAAAACCGAGTTCCTTAGTGGAAATCGATAAAAATACCGTACCAGAGCTTCCCCCACTCCAAGAGGACGACATATCATCCCAAATGAATGTGAAAATAGATGATGATCCTGTCATTTTGGCAGATTTGAACGGTGGAGTAGTTGAGGAAGAAGAAGATGAAGATGAAGAAGAAGAGGGAGGAGATGAGGAAGAGGAAGAGGAAGAGGAAGATGAAGATGAAGATGAAGATAGATATCATAACAATGATTCAAAAGATAATTGATGAAACTAATTAGTATCTATAGATGTCTTTGTTATGGCTGCTTGTATCTATATATGTCTTTGTTATGGCTGCTTGTATTTAATTATTGATATTGATGAAGATGATATATGAGTTGTGAAATGAGTTGTTTTAATTAATGTATTCATGATATATATATATGTTGTGAAATGTGTTATTTTAATTAATGTATTTAACCAATGTTACGGATGATGACCGGTAAAGGTATACGAAAAGACCCCGAGCGAGCTTTATTCGAGATCCAAAGGATCTGGGTCGAACTCCCGTGATAATGATGAAATTTAACAAATTAATCGAGATCGATACCCCCGTGATCATGAGACTACGAAAGTAATCGATGATGATCACCGTGAATCAATCAAGGTGATGATGATTCTTCTATGAATCAGAGATCGGCCTTTATGAACTTCGTGATCATGATCCACCACGAATCCGACTACATATCGTGTTCAACGGGAAGTATGTTATACCACCTTCTCTTTTATTTAAATATCGATTTATATATCATGCATATATATACGTGTGTAACACTCTTTTAATTTTACAGGTTGCATCCCTCGAATAAATGTTCGAGGATCATAAGAAATATAATGTCCCGACACATGGAGTTGGGTGGGTTCAACTGGGCATCGATTCATCGCAGAAAAAAGAATACGTGGTGGCAAACATTCTATGTATGCATTCATTTGATTAATTTAAATAGCTCGTTTATTATATTGTTACTTATAATTAATCAACGTTAATTTTCATTTTTTTTGTTAGAGGGATGTCACATGGGATACACAGAGGGAAAACAAAGCACAGATTAAAGATCTATTTCTGAAGAGGGCTGCAACGCGGTACGGTGATCTTCTCAATAACTAGAAGACCCTACAATAAAGGAAAAGAAAGGTGCCACCATGGGACGATTTAAATATGAAAGTCTTTGAAACTTTATTGGGACGGACACGAGGTCAAGGCAAAGAGGATCGATCTTGCGAAAAAAATCATCCAAAAAAATCCATTCATCATGGAGGGTCCAAAGGAGCGATAGATTTTGCGTATGAATATGTAAGTAGTTTTTGCACCACAACAAATCAATATTTAAATTATTTTAGTACATAATAATTGTAATCCGTAACATGGACGCCTCAACAAAATTATACAAAATATACAGTGGCTGCAACATAGACGTCTCCCAACTGCATGGGAACTCGTGAAGCATTCACTCAAAAGGTGCCACGTATGAGGAGATGCAATCCGTAATTGTAAGTGCTTCAAGTAACTTTGTTTATCCAATATATAACTTTGTAAGTGCTTCAAGTAACTTTGTTTAAAATATTTGTATATGTCGCCAAGCCGTGGAGGCACGGATCGGCCGAGGTACTGGCCGACTGAGACGCCAGACGAAATAGACAAGCCACCCAATTCTATACGCAAAGAGTGTCGTACTCCATGGAAATTCAGGGTTTTAGGGGCAAATGCTCCGAGTTGAGCAAGATTCAATCCGCCCAAAGTGAACATCTAGGGCACCTCTATCGGGCATTCTCCCAATTTGATCAAGAACGCTTTTTGGCACAGGAGCACGCTCTCGAGCATGAAAGACAACAAAGAGAGAAAATGGCTAGACAGGTGATACAAATGTAGAGTCAAATGAACCAGATGAGCCAATTTTTCTCCATGTGGTAGGCAACCGTTGGTCCACAAAGAAATACCGTGGCAAGGAACCGGTTCTCCACAGACCGGTGCTCCACAGCAGACGTGGCGAGAACCGGTGCACCTGACATCGTGTTACTCCCCAAAGAGGGGTTGCGCGGAATCGGTGGTTCCCAATAGTGGGAGTTACTCCCACCGGCCGGTGGTTATGCTCAAGATGGTCTTTTTGTTCCTCCATTCCCTCAGCATGGTGCTCCTCCTAATGCTCCTGTAGGTCCCAGTGGTTCTACCGCTCGTGTTCGACGTCGTTCCATCGACTCTTCCGGGAGTACTCAAGGTCTCACTGACTTGATCAGAGCCGCCGGTGCATTTGATACCACTTTTTTTCCTCCTATTCAATTTCCCACAGTAAATGACAATGAAGATGATGATGTGATGCATTAAACTTTGTGTGTGTATGTCATTTAAACATTTGACTGAATATTTTGTTATGTTTTATGTTGCTTTCGAACGCTACATATTTTGTTGTGTTTTATGTTTATTTTTTATGAATATTATTGATTGCGCTCAAAAAAAATATTATTGATTAATCTCTATTATTGGTTTGTGAGAATGCTTAAAAATTTTATTAAAAAAAAGATTATTATAGGTGTATATGTACACGTGTTAAGTAAATAGTGAAAAATAATACAAAAGTAATAATTTTGCAATTTATTAAAAATATTTAAAAAATAATGATCAATATGTATATTTGTTGGTAAATATTACATATGTAAATATGATTATTAATTTTTTTTATTAAAAATAATTTAATTCAAACGTATTAGGATTACATTTAGTGAAAAAGAGTATGAAAATGATTATTTGAAAATATTTTAGTAAAAATAATTAATATAAACATATATATATATATTCATAATAATAAATAGTGAAAAAGAATATAAAAAAAATTGATGCATAAGAATATAAATTATTTATTACATAATTTTATTATAAATATTTTAACTTAATAAAAGTAAATATATGCATGACAAACAATTAAAATAAATGATAGAAGAAAAAAAATTGTAAAAACACAATATATAATACCTATACAATTAAAAATACAATCCTAACGAACAACTCGTCTAGCCCAAACGATTAGGCGGAACACACAAGGCCTCCACATACTGGGAGGTCCCGTGTTCGAATCACATGGGGGGCGAATTTCGCCCATATATGCTGCTACAGTGGAGGGGCTCGCGTGTCCCAGTGGTTCGTGGGTGCGCTCGGAGCCCCTCCAGCCCGGGCTCGAAACCTGGCGGCTGCATTTTTAATACCGCAATTAATTCGCGAGGGCCTTTTTCCCTCGGTAAAATGCTCGCCCAATTGGCGAGGGCCACGTTGCCCTCGTTAATTCGCCTCTGGTAGAAGGCGAGGGCCAGCTGACCCTCGTTAAATTTGAAGAGGGCATTAGCGAGGGCCCTCGTGTCAGAAACTTGGCAAGGGGGAGTCAGCCCTCGGTAAACTGACATGTGTCAGTCCCTCGGCAAAACCCTCGTTATTTGCCGAGGGCTTTTTTTCCCCTCGTTAAATTTTTACCTAGGAGCACTTTAACGAGAAATTTTACCCCTCGTTAAAGCCCTCCCTAAACCCATTTCTCTCGTTAATACCCTCTTTAAGGTCCTCTTTAAATTAGATGTATTTTGTGGTGATTGGTCCAACCGGTTATCGCTTTTTCTCTTTTTTTCCCGCTTTTGACCACTTTTTGGAGGGTTCAAAAGTTAAGCGGTCAAACGCTTTGAATCGATTCGTTGTGCTTATCGAGTATCGGTCCGATCCGCCGGTTCAACCCACTTTTTAAAACATAAATGTATAGAAGTGTGTGAGTTCAATTCCTGATATGGAAAAGTGATTCATGCAAGGATAGTCAAATATTTGAAGTACATGCATTCGTGTATTTATTTACATCTTCTTAATTAGATTTATTTTTGTGTGAAGCAGTTATCATGGTTGAAACAGTAAAGATATGATGAAATTAGCAAAGATTTTACAGGACCTAAGAGACGACCCACGTTATGGATTTGGATCATCTCCATTTCTTTGTGCAATTTTTTTTATAAATTTCGGAGAAAGAAAAACACAATGCAGGGGTTCCACAATTTATATTTTCTTATATTAGTTTATTCTATGTCTTTTTCACTCCGAAATTTATAAGAAATTTATTTAAAACGAAAATGTAGAGATCCAAATCCCCATCGTTATTCCCGGGGCACGTGTTACCCATTAAAAAAATAATTTTTTTTTACTCATTTTCTTATATATAAAATGTTATAGTAATAACCCAAATCCCTCGTACACAAGGCAGCAGAGAGGAGACGCGTGAGGCAGCCTTCAACTTTGAACCAATTTCAGCAATCCACCCTTGGGCCCCTGTGCGGCCCCTCCCTTTTCTCAATTGATAATTGATATTGTTGCTTTGCAAATAGTCAAATTGCAAGGGTGGGTGAATTTTCCAAATTTCTACATCAATTCATACAAATTTTATATTCCAGGTAAAAAAAAATTATGTTGTCTTTTTAAGTTTATGGAAAGAATTAGGAATAACATAAATTCAATTTAAAATTTAATAGTGATTTTGTATTAAATTTCATGTTTATGCATCCTTTGATTTTTTTAGAAAAATTGGGATTAGGGTTCTTATTTCTAATGTGTAAAATGTTGGGGAATAGGTTGCACAGATCTATTCGGGGTGAATATTTAAATACAAATTTAATTCTTTAATTATTACTAGCATGAATTAATCCTATATTAATTCAAATAATAATCCAACAACATATCATGCATATAATAATTCACGTAAAACCTACGCATGCGGAATTCTACGAGTTTACGTGAACGTACCTCTTGGGATGGCAACGGTGTGGCTGAATAGACTAACCGTAAGGACTTCCCAAGTATTCCCTTAGCCCTCGTTCGACTATCCGGTGGAAGGATTCTTGTGAACGATTTAACAAAAGGAAAATAAATATGTTGCACCACCTTTGTGGATTTACTAATTTTTCCAGCACATGGAATTGTACTTGGGAATGAAAGAATCATCCCCTATTTATAGGGCATAGGTGATCGAAAATTGTGGCCAAAAACAATGTGGGAAAATCTTTTCTTGATCTCCAAGAAATCTTGAATATATCTCCTATATTCTTTTTCCCATAATTATAATATTCCACAAAATTCCACCTACTCTATTTTATGGATAATTTTCGAAAATATAGAGTTCCAAGATTCCAAGATTTGGATCTTCTTGAATTTATGAGATATTCTTGTATTTCAAGAAATACATATCTTCCATAATATCTTTTCAAGAAAATCAAGAAAATCTTTCTTGCCCTTTATTTTCAAAAATTTCGAAATATCCCTTATGAATAACCAAGTGGGAGATTTCTTGAATTTAATGAGATAATCTTGTATTCCAAGAATACATATCTTCATTCCATAACAAAATTCAAAGAAAATCTTTCTCCTTTTTATCCATAAATTTCAAAAAATATCAAGGAAAAATAAGCAACAATATTTATTTTATTTTAATCACCTTTTCAGTTAATGGACTATATGTTGGGCTACTTAGGGGACCTTTAGGAGAATTAAGATTGGACCTTCTAATGGACCTTGAATATCTAATATTGAGCCACAATATAATTCAAGCCCATAAATATTAATTAATCCCACTACATAATTAATATTGCACTATCCATCTTAACCCATATTACGATCAATATGGCTCCCCGTCATTATTTCCAAAGTGTTTAAGATTATCTAGCCCATTAATTAATTCAAGCCACTGAAAAAGCTTTCCGTTAATTAATATCTTTTATCCTTGGTCAAGGAACGGTTCAACATTATTATCCATACCGGAAACTAATTCCACTTGCAAGATTTGGTATGATAAAGCTTATGAACCTCCCAAAGGGGCAAATCGAACAAAAGCGTGCTTAATACGATTCTTCAGATAAATCTTAGCAATCACATGTGACTAATAATATTGCCCAAGATAAAAAGTATTGAATCTCACCGATTCGCTACCCATGATAAGTCAAAGCAATAGTTACCAATCCCACGTGATCCTATTTAAGGGGCCGAAGATTAAGAAATAACGAACCACCGAGGTTTAATTCTTCCTTGTTCGCTTAAGAATTTATCCTCCTCAGGGTCCTATTCAAATAGATCATCGCCATGCACTAGTGTAATCTCTTGGTCAAGACAAGTCAATCTCGAGCCTTACACTTCAACCTTTCACGATGGGTTGTTCATTTCCATCTAGGTCGTGAATGGCGTACTTTTTTAGTTACAAGGGTCATTAATTTAATCTTCGTGATCCGCATCACTAAATTAACTACAATGTAACACGTCGACTTATTGAACAGTTATGCGAAGAAATATATGTAACATTCAATAATATTTAAAGCATCAAGTGATAAACAATTTATTTCAAAAATAAGTCCGAAAATTCGGTTTAGATTATACAAAGTAAAAAAGCATACTTTCCAAATAATCCCAACAATCTCCCACTTATACACAAAGTCTGCTTTTAAGTATACTACAACATGTCTCGTGTAGTCCGTGACATCTAATGTCACCTACACGAACCTAATAATTTCTCCCACTTATACTTAAAGAAGATTGGCAACGGTCTTGACACTCATTCCTTCCACATGTCTCTCGAATGTATTAAGAGGCAGACTCTTTCTAAATGGATCTGCTAGGTTGTCCTTAGACGCTATCTTTGCCACATCTATATCTCCTCTCTTAACGATTTCTCGTATAAGATGTCTTTCCTTTAATGTGCTTGTTTGACTCGTGGACTCTTGGTTCCCTTGAATTTAAAACTGCCCTAGCAAATATTGCTAGACAAATTCGGAACTCCATCCAAGTCCACTAAGAAGGTCTAGAGCCAAATCGGTTATTTCACTGCTTCACAAGCAACTACTTACCCGACTTCCATGGTTGAGTCAGTGATGTATTTCTGCTTCACACTAGTCCATTTGATGGCTACACTTCCCAAATGGAAACACACTAACTGAGGCATATAGTTTCTGGAATCTAAGTCTGATTGGAAATCCGAGTCCGTGTAGCCAATGGGGATTGGAGTATCTGACTGATAAATCAACATTCTATCCCGAGTTCTTTTCAGATACTTCAGAATGTTTTTAACGTAGTCCCAATGCTCTTTCCTGGGTTACTTTGATATCTTGCTATCATGCCTCACGCAGCGATATCCTGGTCTCGCATACGATTGCATACATAAGGTTTCCGACACCAAGTACAAGGAATGCCTTTCATGTCATCTATCTCCTTTTTACGCCTTAGGGACATTTTCTTGGATAGATGGATTCCAAATCAAAGGTTCAATCCTTTCTTGAATCTTGCATGTCAATCGTTTCAAGACAATGTCTATGTATGAATCTTGCGATAACTTCGATCATCCTTTTTCTTGCGATCTCGAAAGTGATCTTGATCCCAAGGATGTGTCCGGCTTTCCCTAAATCTTTCATATCAAACTGTTTTGAAAGCCATGCCCTTACGTCTGATAACACCTTCACATCGTTCCCGATGATCAGAATGTCATCTACGTATAGTACTAAGAATACAAATGCAGTTCCGACACGCTTTTTATACACACAACTTTCAAACTCGTTTTGATCAAACCCATAAGACTTTATTACATGATCAAAACATTGGTTCCAAGCTCTGGATGCCTGTTTGAGTCCGTAAATGGACCTCTTGAGCTTATAAACTAGGTGTTCTTGGCCTGTTTCAATGAAACCTTGGGTTTGTTGCATATAGATCTCTTCATCAAGACTTCCGTTAAGGAAAGCTGTCTTGACATCCATTTTCCAGATTTCAAAGTCAAAATGCGCAGCAATCGATAAGAGAATACGGATGGACTTAAGCATGGCTACGGGCGAAAAAGTTTCCTCATAATCGATCCCTTCTTTCTGAGTATAACCTTTCGCCACTAGTCCTGCTTTAAAGGTTTCAACCTTCCCGTCCGGTCCTCTTTTCCTCTTATATATCCACTTTCATCCAATGGGTTTGACCCCATTAAGTGGTTCGACTAGCTCCCACACTCTATTATGAAACATAGAACCCATTTCGGCTTTCATTGTTGTTTGCCAAGAAACTGCATCCTTATCTTGGAGTGTCTCGTCATATGTCCATGGGTCTGATTCGTCTTGTCCAGGAATCAAGTCCGAGGACTCTCCTATTCCCATGAATCTCTCGGGCTGTCTTACAACCCTCCCACGACGACGAGGTTCCGGTTGTGAAAACGTGTCGTTTGGTATATCATCTAGTACAATTGGCATTGAGGTTTGCCTTCTAAGCTCATTTAAGGTAATCTCACTTCTGGGTTTTCTTTGGTTCATATAGTCCTTCCAAAAAAACTAAAGTGGGTGCTGATGACCACCTTTTGATCTTCGGGACCATAGAACATACACCCTTTTGTTCCCTCGGGGTATCCTACAAATAGTCTTAATTCTGATCGAGGATCCAATTCACTGGCTTCCTTGTCCAACACGTAGGCCGGACACCCCAAAATTCTCATGTGTCTCATACTAGGATTGCGCCCGGTCCACAATTCTTTGGGAGTTATGGGAACCGATTTGGATAGCACCAAGTTCAGAATGTAAGCCGCTGTTTCCAAGGCATGACCCCAGAATGACTCGGGAATATCCGCATAACTCATCATTGATCTAACCATTTCTAAAAAAATTACATTTTCTTCTTAGCTCTGCAACACCGCTTTTGTTGAGGGTTTCCGGTGCGAATGAGTCGATACAATCCCTTCATCGATAAGTAGTTCAAAAACTCATTCTTTGAGGTATTCGCCTCCACGATCAGATCGTAGAGACTTGATACGTTTTTTCCTATGATTCTCTGTTTGAGCCTTAAATTCTTTGAATTTCTCAAAGGTCTCAGATTTATGCTTCATAAGGAAAATGTAACCGTACCTTGAGTAATCATCAATAAAAATACTCATAACCTCCTCTTGCTTTGGTTGACATTGGACCACATACATCTGTGTGAATGATCTCTAACACTTCTTTGGCCCTATTCCCCTTGGCTCCAAATGCCCTCTTGGTCATATTTCCCTCCAAACATGATTCGCAGGTTGGAATCGGTTCAACTTGGAGAAGCTCCAGTGAATCCGTTTCTCACCAACCTTTGGATCCTCTTTGGATTTATATGACCCAATCTTAGATGCCAAAGAAGTGTCTCGTTTACGTCTGATGAACGTTTTCTTTTCTCGGAAACAGTTGATGTGTTATAGGATACATTTCGTGAGTGGTGTGCATAGTTAATTGTATAGAGATTATTCGACAACGTTCCATGACAGATAAATTTATCAAAAAAAAAAATGGTAACAACTTTATTAAAAAGTAACCGAATATCCATCATAAAAATTTAGAAACTGAATTCAAATTCTTTCTAAAAAATCCAGAACGTAAAGAACATCTCAAAAATTAAAACTCTGTCTTCAAAAGACAGGTGCACTTCTCCCATCGCTTCACCGCCACTCTAGCATCGCCCGCCAAAGTGATGAGGACCTCACTCCCACTAAGTTGCCGGGTCCGCTTGAACCCCCAGAAATGTGAAACAAACATGATTAGTGGATCCCGTATCCACCACATACAAATGGGAGGTATCTGGCTAAAAAAAGTTTCAAATAACTAGTGCGTGAGAATTACCTTTCTTTCCATCCCTTTTGGTCCAGAACAGTCGACCTCCAATGTCTTTTCTCACCGCAGTTGAAGCACTTCCCCTTAGCTAGCTTGTTCACTCCACCACCCCTTTTCACCTTATCTTTGCCATCGGCAACACTTCGAAGTTCACTTGCTTGTGGCCTTTGTTCCTTTTCTTGTTCTTACCACCCCTTGGTCTAGAAGAAGAAGAAGGTCCGTTTTGCCACCAAGGCTTGGCTCTTCTCGCCTCAATATCGCCTCTTGCTAAGACTAAAGCTTGCAAATGGATCGCATCGAGAACTTAATTATTCATCCGGTAGTTCAACCTCGAACTGCTCAAAGCTTTTCGGCAGAGAGGGAGCCGAAATTGATTTGGGTCTCGATATCGTATTCAAATATCCAAGTACCTCAAGTTTATTAAGGTGAGCCATCATTTGGAGAACGTGCTTCTCTTCTGGAGTTCCCTCCACCATTTTCATAGAGAGCAAGTCCCTCATGGTGATCTGACGAGCCACACGGTTCTGATGTTGAAACATCGCTTTAAGACTAGTCATGATTTCCGCAGCGGTCTCAACGTTCTGGTGTTGGTGTTGCAACACATCTGACATAGAAGCCAAGATGGTACACTTTGTCATTTCGTTAGACCGCTCCTAGTCAGCATACTCTTTCTTAACCATTTTAGTGGACTCATCTGATGGTTTATCCGGTTTAGGTGTGGTCAGAACCCAGTTATGGCTTTGTGCAGTGAGGACAATAATGAGTTTTCGATTCCAATCAACAAAATTTTCTCCAGTGAGCAAATTGTCTTTTAGTATATTGAATAGTGGATTAAAAGGTTGCGACATGATGAACTGAAATAAATAATAATATGCATAAGCACAAATATATCACAAGGTTCGATCACATGCATCATATTAAAATCTCAAAAAATATGAACATGTATCAGCCAACATCTCAAAACAGTCTAAATAAGCCACGTGGGGTGGGTCATCATTTAAACACATTCAAGCAGGTTACAAACAAGTACAGTTACAAACCTTTAATGTCCAGATTAATAGTTGGCTCCCACTTGACCAATATAAAATTGACAGGGACTTTGGGGAAGTATATGCATATCAATTTTATACCTAAGTAATAACCACGATTAAATACATGATTATTATTTCGCTTTGAACGAGCCTCGTGGGGAGGGTCATCGTCGCCACTAGTAATAACCCACAATCATCCGTTTTGGAATTCATTCATGTGAAAGCTATCTTTTGACCGTCCCGTGGGGGGAATTTCTCCTAAAGAATTCACAAATAAATAAATCATGGAGGTCAAAATTAATTCAATTTTATTATCCGGAATAAAATTGTCAATTAATTGTGTTGCGAGTCGTTTTTTACGGAGAGTATTATGTGGCTAATTTGGTAACAACTCACAAACAAAACATGCACGTGTAAAATAAACTGTAAATAAGATGAATTTGTTGACCCAGTTCATCAGGAAATGACTACTCTGGGGGTATACCAAGCCAGAATGTGGTATTGCGAGCTTTACACGTACAATATTTGATACACCTTATGAAGATGAATCATTACAGATGAAGATAATTTGAAGAGTTAGCATATGAGAGCTAGGGTTTCTGTATGTGTGGATAATCACTCGGATTTTTTCGTTCCTCACCTCTCTGGAGAATTTCTTGTGTGGGTATAACTTTTTCTGGGAAATTTTTCTGGCCCTCTATCTTCTTCTTTTTTCTTGCTTTTATATCACTCCGACAAGCATGAGCTGGGTTGGCAAGCATGAGCTGGAGACTTCGATCATGCAAGAATCCTGGCGATATTGCCACGTTCCCAACTTCATCTTCTAGATTGATCTTGGAGCTTGCTTGTCTGGAAGGCACTCTTTTGGTCGTCCAAATTAATCTTTTGCTCGGTTGGATGTTTTGTTCGCCCCTTTAACCATGTCAGTTTTATACTGGAATACTGTCCTCCTCGAGCACACTGAGCCCTCAGGATGTTCGGGTCTTCGGGATATCTGAGTGTCGAGCACTCTAACCCTTCAGGATGCCTGAGTCTTCAGAATGTTATGCTGCGAGCATACTGACCCTCAGGATATCTGAGGGTTTCAGGATATCTGAGCTGCGAGCATACTGACCCTCAGGATATCTGAGCCTTTCAGGATATTTGAGCTGCGAGCATACTGACCCTCAGGATATCTGAGCCTTTCAGGATATCTGAAAGCATCTTGACCCTCCCTCGGATATCTCGAGCCTTTTTCGCCGTCTGAGCCTTTTTGACTTGGCTCATTTAATTCCTCTTTCCTGATCTGAGTGGCGAATACTTGTCCATTGGGCATGATTATTTTAATAAATATTACATCGTCGCTTTCTTACGTGTTCGATTAATCATGAATTATTATATCGAACACAACAATACCCCCCAGCTGGGTCGCTTTGTATTCAACAGGGGGCCCGACTGTTAAAATCTTATTGGGCCATAGTTGATGTCATTTCGTATTCTGTGCTGGATTTTCGAAATTGAATCCAATATTTATATATACCTCGTTTCTCCGCCTTAAACCCTTTTCTCCTTTCTTCTTCTTTTTGCCTCTGTCTTTCAATCTTTTCCGTGTCTGAAAATTTCCGGCGAGGGCTTCATCATTCCGGCGAAGAATTTTACTCAGTAACCGCTTTTTTTTTTCTCTTATTACGATTATGGCCTCTTGTTCAAACTCTTCGTTCCTGGGAATCAGACCACCATAGTTCCTCTTCTTCCCCCTCTGTCAGTAGAATCCCCCGTAGCGACGCATATGCGCCGGAAACGAATGTCTCGGGTTCAGGATTTCGTTAGCAAGTTCGGCAACCGTTTGTCGTTCTTTCCTCCGATTCCGACGAAGCCCTAAATGAATTGGATAGGGACTTGGTCCGCAATGATTTTTCGGACGATTCAAGTGATAATTCTTTGCCCCAAATTCAAATTGGGTCTAGGGTTGTTGATAATGTTGATGTAGATATAATGACGATGTTGCGGGGGGAAATTTTGATGGTCAGAAATGTAAATCCGAATCGAACGTAGGGGTAGTTGGTGAGCAAAATTCGAGCTTGATATACCTGTTGGTGTCCCTCATAGTCCAAACATATAACGAGTATAATGCTCGTTATAGTTTTGATTAACCGAGCAACCTCATAGAATTAGGGTTGAGAATGAGTACCCAATGAAAGCAAGATAGCGAGCGTAATTGATCTTGAATATGCTCACTTTCGCATAGGAATTACTAACCAAGGATGTCTTTTTCTGGGCACCGGGTCCTGATGAGCGGGCCGACCAACCCCCTGAGGGTTGTGTCGCTGTGAATTTAGACACAATGGAAGCTGGCCTTCGATTTTCCCTCCATCCGGCCATCACCCGCTTGCTCGTGGAATGGAACATTACCATCACGCGCAATTTTGGCCGAATGGGTGGCACATGATTATAAGTTTCGACTTTGTTCGCAAAATGAAGCCAAGATACTATCCTCGTAAATTTGAACTTGCTCGATTGGTGCACTTGACCCGTCCGAGGGGCGAACATGGGTGGTTGTTCATGCAAGTTAATGCCAAGTGCAAAATCATTGAGGATGTGCCGAACAAAATCAGTGATTGGAAGGAAAAAATTTGGTTCGTTGGGGGCGATTGGAAGAACCCGGCCTCTGGAAGCGAACCAAATGCGCGTTTAGACATCCCCACTGACTTCGGGGTGTACCGAAGTAAGTGATTTTGTATCTTTTGTTCTTCGATTTGAACTGATTTTAACTCGCTCTTTATTTCAGGGATTCCAGCTGCGACGGATAAGGAGACCAACGACGGCTATTTTAGCAGTGTTTGGCAGATTGATCTGGAGTCTCGCTCGGAACGATCTGTGAGGACTCTCATCTTGCGATCGAGGGGAAGAAAAGGAGGTCCGCTCGCACCTCCTCATCATCTTGTTGTTTATTAATCCTTTTGGTAAGGATAGCTTCTTTTATTTGTATAAGCTTTGTGCCATTTTGCTCGCTGTTATCCTTTTGTGCATAATGAATTATTTTGTTTATAGCTTTCCCCGCTGTGACCATTGTTGTGAGTACATCCGAACACACTGAGATGGCTCGGAGAAAACGGCCACAGAGAGCTTGTTTCGATTCAGTGGAAGCGGGAGGCTCAAAACAAATAATAGAGGAAAGCGTGGGGAAGTCGATCCGCGTCCGCCCCGGGGAATCGAAGTCGGGGCGAAAGGAGTACTCGTTTCGCCGAGAAGGGGCTAGCGAACAAGCTCCGCTGCCGAAGAGATCGAGGTGGAAATCGGCGAAGCGGGCAGCGAACAAACTCGACGAAGGCCAGAGTGAATGTGCTCAATTTAGCATCGATGTTTAGGGTGACTCGGACCCCATCGCCGAGGCGTCGAGCGCCGCCTGTGGTCGGGTCCAGGGCCAAGAATCGTTGAAATGGAGGTTGGCACATCTTCTCCACCTCCTGTTGGACCCCGATCATGGACTCCGTTGAATCCTGAGCTTCGGTCCCCTGAGGATAAATCATTCTTGGGATGGGATCCGGCTCGTGTGAACATGTACATTTTGTTAAATGGTGCTCGCTTTTGGTTAATTGCATTGCTCGCTTTTTTTTATTTTTATTTGCTCGGTGTATATGTAGGTTGAGCGGGTTGGCGCCTGATGCCCAATCTGAAAAACTACTTACGTCACGAAAGTGTTCGCAAGGTTCCAGGCATTCCTGAACATGTTCAGAAAGCGTGCCAGACTCCCGTTCGAGCATGGACCACCGAGCTGGAAGAATCCACTACGGGTCCCACTCCCCTGGAAAATATGCATCTGGGTCTGGTACTTCAGGGCCAATCTATGGTCGTCCTTGAGAAAGTTTGCGCCGAGTCCGCTGACCTCCATGCCAACTACTTGGCTTTGATCAGGAACTTCGAAGAAAAGGTGGGCGAGCTGAACAGGACTCAGGATGAACTGAGGTTGGCTCAAGGACAGGCTTCCTCGGCACAAGCTAATGCTCGCCAGGCTCAGGAGGATACCCGCAAGGCTCAGGAAAATGCTCGCCAAGTTCAGGAAATGCTCGCCTGGCTCAGGAGGATTCTCGCCAGACAAAGGAGGAACTGATTCACTCTCAGGAGGAGGTGGCCAGTATACGAAGAGCTCAGGAGGAAATGAATGTTGAGCATCGTAGACTCCGAGCTGGCGTCGAGGCCATGGAAAGTGAGAGGGACGCGCTCGGCCAACAGCTCATCATTGCTGAGGAGACCAACACTCGTTTGGGTCTCAAAAATTCAAAGTTGCACGATGATGAGTATGTTGATTCCATGTCCAACTACTCCTACATTTGTGCCTTCGCCGATGTTATCCGGTCTGTTCGCCATGCATCTAATGGCGAACAAATTGCCCCTCTTATATCCAGTTTTCAGCAGTACTTGATCGATAACCCACCGGATCGTAACCTTCCAATGTCAGATTTGAACGATCTGTGTGATTTCTCCATTCTTCCTGAAGGGATCAAAGTTGATGATCCTATTCTGGATGAGGAAGATGGCTCAGACGTGAATACTGCTGGTGTGGCTGGCCAAAATCTCCAAACTGTGTTCGAGACCGATCAGGTGCAGGCCGAGCAAAGGGGACCTCCTGTGACAGAACAGAATGTACCTTCTGGCGATCATTTGGTACCTGACCATACTGGAGGAGTTATTGCTGAGGGGGCTGAGCACGATTTGTTCGACATCTCTCTCCCGTCTACCCCCAATTATGAATTTGCTCCTTGATGTTATTTTTGTTTTGTCGAACATATGTCGTGTAATTTTTTGTCTTCTTCACCTTTTGTTCGAACAATGTCTTCAATACTTGTAATTTTTTGCTGATTTCTTCTCTTTTGTTCGAACACATTTACAACTGAATGGATGAATTACATATTGAACTGTTTCCTCTAACCTGATTGTTGAGGATGAAAATTGATACTTGTGTTGCTTGATGTTTGCTTTGTTGCTTTGTGTTCGCTTTGTTGCTTTCTAGTCTTTGCCCCTTTTCTTCTGAATGAATTCGAACATAGGGTTTGCCTATGCCCGCTCCTGACTTTTTTCGGTTTTGATTGTCTTATTGACGTTGCAATCGGTTGATCGTCTTATATAGGTGCAACCAGATGGGTTACTTTATGAACCCCCCCTTTCTTGGTTCGCGATCGTCTTATTTGGGTGCGATCACTTCGTACTAGGGCCGTCTTATTTAGCTGCGACCCCGCACTCATCACCCGCTTGTGCTACGGGTATCTGTAAGTACGAGTCGTCTTTTGCGACTGCGTACCCATTACTCGCTTTTTGCTGCAGGAATCAGAGTACGAACTCGTTCGTCAGGTGAACATAGACTTGGGCTCGTTCGTCTTTGTTCAGGCCGTCCGGCTTAGGTGCGACCTCAAATAGGCTTCAACTAGAAAATCTTAGCGAACAAAAATACATATATTTTTCTTCTTTTTTTGCAACACTTTGTATTCTATTACAACCTTCATATTTGAAGAAGACTAATCTATTACACAACTATAGATATCATACTAGGGTTTTGAATTTAAACCTTGTCTTGAGTAGACACGAACTGGCCTCACCTTGTCCGCGGAATTGATGTTGACAAGGATGTGGCACATCATTCTGTCTACCCTTCTTCAGTAACATGCTCAAGCAGCAGCAGCATAAGCTTTTGCCCCTCCTGGACAATCTGTGATTATGCGGGAGGCTGCGGACATGAGCATGTCGCGAGCATGCCTGCTCGCCTATATCAGGTGCGAGCAAAATGTTCAGCTCGCACCATTCCGTCCCCTTCAATAGATGCCTAAGCATCAGCGTCCGCCTGTTGTTTCGGGCGAACACCATGACATACCTCCCCTTCGGAGGAGATTTTGGGGATGCATAGGGGACTAGTGACTTACTACTGCATAAGCAGTGAGTAATGTGGAGTGGCAATCATGACTCTGCCGAGCATCTTGAGTTCGGCAACGAGCTTCAACCTGTGCTTGTAATATATATGAGGTAAAAGACTCGTATCAGGACAGATGCTCGATTCAGCTGAATGATTGCTGAATCGAGAGCTGGATTCTTCTACGTCTGGGGGCATACTAAACCAACTTCCTTCTGAGAATTGGAATATTTTTCCTTTTTTCTTCTTCATCTCTTTTTTTTCTGCTTTTCTCAGCTATCAGTATGCCCCTATTTATAGAACTATCCCAAGCTAGTGCTGTCATAGCTAGCTGGTGTTGGCTCCCTTACTTTTGCTCCCCCTTTTGACATCTGTTCAGCTTTTTGCCAGCTCTTGCTTAAAGATTGACTCGTCCCTGCTTGGTTGCCACCACTTGTCAACTCGTTCTGACACGTATCTTCTGTTGACAACTCGTTCTGACACGTATCTTCATTCTTTCGATAGTGCTGGCCAGCATTCCTATCCTGAAGATACGTGTCGAACATAATGTATTCTTCTTTCAGGATTGTCCTACTCGTTTTAACTGAACGGCTGATTATGTTCGGCCACTTGTGATCGCTTCAGCCATGAATACAACTTTGTTCGGCCGACTATGTTCGCAATTATTGATAATATTTTTTCAAATTTGACGCATTCCACGAGTAGGACAATGGGACTCCATTCAGGTCTTCCAAGTCATAGGCCCCATTTAGTAAACGTTCAGAACTCGAACGACCTTCCCATGCTCGGGCCGAACACACCACTTGATACCCCGTTGCTTTCGCTTTAAAACCACTTCCCCACATTGAACTGCGTGTTCGGACTTTGGAGTTGTAGAACTTCTCCGATCTCTTTTTGTACATGGCATTCTTGAAATCACCTCCGTCCTTCTTTTTTCTTCTAACAGTGCAAGACTCGTATGAGCACTGGTCATTGATGTGCTTTCCAAAAGTCATTGTTCGATGACTTGGAATCTTGATTTCTGCTGGTATAACAGCTTCCGCACCAAATGCCAAGGCAAACGGGTCTCCGCCAGTTGATGTTCAAAGTTGTTCGATAGGCCCACAATATTTCGAGCAACTCTTGAAATTTCCTCCCCCCTGGAATTATCAAGTCCGCCTTGAGGGTATGCTTGATAATTTTATTAATCGGGCCTAACTTGTCCGTTTGATCGATAATATCTGGAGTTGAATAATGTTTTTTATGCCCCAAAAGCACAATTATGTGCGAATTCACTTCCATCGAACCGCTTGTCATTATCGATTACTAATGATTGGGGAAGCCCAAATCGACAAATGATATTTTTCCAAACAAAGTTCCACATTCTTTGTTCGGTGATTTTGACAATAGCCTCGGCTTCTGCCCATTTAGTATAGTAATCAACGGCAACCACAACATATTTTACTCCCGACGCGTGCGGAAAAATGGGCCAATCAAATCGATCCCCCATTTAGCAAATGGCCATAGGCTATAAACCCACACTAATTCTTCGTGGGCTATGAATAAGTGGAGCATGTACACGCACTTGTGGCACGACGAGCATCTGTGACGAATCTTTGAGGGTTGACCAATAATAACCTTGTTCGATTATTTTGTGCGCCAGACGAGCCCACCAGTATGATTTCCGCATACTCCTTCATGGATTTGTTCCGTAAGTACCCCCTCTCTTCAGAGTAATACATTTCAACAAAGGGAGTGAGAAGCTTCTTTTGTACAAATGCTCGCTATGATAGTATAACGAGCGTTTGTAACCTGAGGCAGTAACGGGCCTTATTTTGAGGGAGAAGCCCTTTTGTAAGTAACTTCGATTGAGTCATCAAAGTTTCTTGTTAAGCTTGTCACTTGAGCGATCATAGCTCGAACCGATGGCGAACAAGTTGTGACGACTCCAATGTCCGTTGTGTTCGTCACTCCTTCTTGCTGCGCCCGCGTGCAAAAGATCGACAAACGAATTACCCAATCGTGGTAATTGTTCTATGAAAACTTGTTCGAAATGCTTGAGCAACTCTTTTGCTAGTTGCTGATACTGTACCATTTGTTCGCCTCGGGCCTCGTACTCGCCTGTTACTTGATAGACGATTATCTGAGAATCGTTGTAAATCATCAGCCTCTGAATTCCCATTGTCATTGCCATCTGTAGTCCAACAATCAAAGCTTCATATTCGGCTTCATTATTTGTAGCCGGAAATCAAAAGCGGATGGTCATTTGTGAATGTTTGCTGGTTGGTTGGGTGATGAGAACTACGCCTGCTCCGGCTCTTGAACTTGTTGATGAGCCATCAACATACATATGCCATGGTTGGTCGATAGCCTTTTCAGGCATTTGTGGATATGTCAACTCAACCATAAAATCGGCCATAGCTTGACCCTTCATCGCTGTTCGCGGAGCGAACGTGATGCCAAATTGTCCTAACTCCACCGCCCATTTGAGTAATCTGCCTGCAGTATCTGGTCGGTGAAGGACTTGGCGCAATGGGAAGGTGGTCAGTACCTCGACTGAGTGATCGAAAAAGTATGGTCGCAATTTTTGAACACTCATTACGAGAGCATATGCTAATTTTTCCAATGGAGGGTACCGGAGCTCGGCTTCCTTAAGAACTTGGCTTACATAGTAAATGGGCAAGTGTGTGGTCCCTTCTGCTCGTACGAGCACAGCACTGATTGCATGTTCGGATGCAGCAAGATACAGATAGAGTTGCTCGCCTGGGACAGGCTTAGACAGTGTCTGAGTATCTGCAAGGTACTACTTCAATGATTCGAATGCATTTTGGCAATGCTCGGTCCACTGGAATTTCCCCTTCTTTAATGTATCAAAGAAAGGTTTGCACTTGTCCCCAGTTCGTGATATAAACCGGCTGACGAAAGTTAGACGTCCAGTTAACTTTTGGACCTCTTTCACATTCCTGGGGGCCTGCATATCGAGCATGGCTTGAATCTTTGATGGGTTCGCTTCGATCCCTCGTTGACTAACCATATGTCCGAGGAATTTTCCTGAGTGAACCCCAAAGCTGCATTTCTTCGGATTTAGCTTCATGTTATACTCCCTGAGTATATCAAACGTTTGTGTGAGGTGGATGATGTGGTCTTCCTTGTGTTCGCTCTTTACCACAATATCATCAATATATACCTCAATTGTTCGGCCGATGTGTTCGTCGAACATTTTGTTTACCAAACGTTGATATGTTGCTCCGGCATTCTTTAATCCGAACGGCATGCGTTGCCAACAGTACATATTCTTTTCACTGCAGAATGCTGTATTCTTTTGATCGTCCGGGTGCATAGGTATTTGGTGATAACCAGCAAATGCATCCATGAAAGTCATGAGTTCATGGCCTGCTGTATTATCGACCAAATAATCGATATGCGGCATCGGGAAGTTATCTTTCGGACATGCCTTGTTTAAATCTGTGAAATCAATACATAGTCTCTAAGATCCATTGGACTTGCGAACGAGCATAGGGTTCGCAAGCCATCTTGGGCACTTCACCTCTCGAATTAGTTTGTTGTCGAGCAACTTTTTGATTTCACTATTCATTGCCGCATACTTTTCCGGACTAAACTTTCTGCGCTTCTGGATAACTGGAGTTTGTATTGGGTCAAGGTTGAGGGAGTGGCATGCATGTTTTGGATCAATTCCAACCATGTCCTCGTGTGACCATGCGAACACATCTAAGTTTGCTTGAAGATAATCAATCATTTCTGTTCGAATTGGTTCAGGTAATTCTGATCCAATGAACACTTCTAACTCAGGTCTGTTCGGGTCGATGTTGATAGGCTCCAGTTGTTCGACAGGTGTTGCTCGCTTTCTTTTTTGCTTCCACCGAGGATCTTGAATGGATCCCCGGTGCTCGTCATCAACCTCCATGGGTTCAAAACCTATGCGAGGTTCTAGGTCCGTTTGCTCGTTTGGCAGATCAATATTCATTTGATCTAGGAGATCTAGAGCATGAGTTGCCACCCTGGACTTTGTGTTCGCGCATTCTGTGTTCGCACGAGGAGCTGTGCTCGTCAAACTTATGTTCATCGGAGGATATTTAGGCGAGGCATTTGCTCGCTGGCTTGACTCACCAATTTCCCCTGTTTGCTCCATGTTGACGATATTTTGTTTTTCTGGTGCACATGATAGCAAACAATCTCGAGCTTTCTTCTGATCTCCTTTTACGCTACCTGTTCCATCTTGCGTTGGAAATTTGACACAGTAGTAATACGTAGAACAAGCCGCTTTAAATTCTTGAATAAATGGGCGACCTAGAAACCCGTTATAAGTAGATGGAACATCGATGATTACAAAATCTAGCATTCTAGTTCGTTGGATGTCCGAATTCAGAGTTGATTCTAACTCGACTCCTAACCTAATCATGCCATAGGGTCGGGTTACAGATTCCCCAAAACCCATAATGGTATGATCACACAGTTCAATATAACTGCTCAAGTCCCCAACTTGCTTTTCCATCTGGTGAAGGGTGTTGACGAACAAAATGTTCGCATAAGCTCCGGTGTCAACCAGGAGGCGGTGCACCTTCAACCCGAGGAGTCGAGCACTGATGGTTAAGGAGTCATTGTGGGGAGTTATGATTCCGTCGAGATCGTCTTCTGAAAACATAATTTGGTGAGAGGGTGGCGTGCTAGCTGATGTGCTCGCCACCTTCACTTGATGGATGCTTTGCATGGCACGCATCTCCATCTTTTTTCGTCTATTCGATAATGTTGGTGCCTGGTAACATCCACCCACTGGGCCATATTCAGGAGTTATCATGTGAATCTCTTGACTTTCTCGACCTCTTCCCACAGTAGGAGGTCCTCTTTTAGGTATTTCAGACCTCTTACGTAATTTTTCGGGATCACTGTCAGATGTTTGTTCGGCTTTTCGCTTACCCCTTCGGTCTTCTGTCTTTTCAGTTCGGGATTCTCTGCTCGCCGGCTTTTTTAAGAACTGGGTAAGACGATTATCTTCGTATAGCTTCCAAAGTTGGCGGAGTAAATCGAGACAAATTTCTGTATTGTGCCCAATGTACTCGTGGTAGTTATAATATTTGGAAGCATTAAGCCGATGTTTGTCCATTATGATTCTTCTTGGCCTTTCCAACATATCCCGATCTCTGATTTGGTTAAAGATTGTTTCCACTGAAACGCCCAGAAGACTTCGTAGGGCATTTGCTACTGCTCTTTCTTCGAATGGTTTGAAAGAGCCTGGGGGTTTGTACCCCCCTTCATTCATCGCTTTCTTCCCGAAAACTTTCCTAGTTGTAGGTTCCTGACCCAATCGTGATTGGGCGAGCAAATCTTGCATGGCTATGATTTTGGCCGCTCGCTCTCGGAATTCTGAGTATGTGTTCAGCCAGTCTTGGTGCATGGCCTTCCACATGTCAGTATTCAGGGTCAGGCCCCCGACCACCGCGAGGATCTTGGCATCCTCTTCGACTGGGGCTCCATCATACAAACATTTATCAAATCTTTCTATGTATGCTCGATCAGACTCACCTTTTAGTTGGGAAAAATGCGACAACCTTTGTTTTGGCGCTGGGCGAGCACACATGGATGAAAAGTGGGACAAGAATTGTTGTCCCAATTGAGCGAAAGATGTGATAGACGCAGCGGGCAAAGTAGAAAACCATCTATGTGCCCGATCACCCAAAGTCATGGGGAATGATCGGCACTGCTTTGAGTCTGTGGCCCCCATCGCGATTATAAAGTCTGAGTATTTGCTGAGATGGACATGAGGGTCAGACTCAGCATCGAATATGGGAATTGGCGGTTGGGACTTCGCTACTTTCTCTTGTATTTCAGCCGCCATGATAGCCGGTGACAACGGCGAGCAGGGTATTGTGCTCGCTCGAGGGTGGCCCTTGGTCGCGGCCAGGTCGGCCTGTAAACCCTCAATGGCTTTTTGCATTTTCGCAAATTTTGTGGAACTGATAGACTTAGATCGGGGTTGTTTCCCATCATGAGGACCCAGTGGGTCATGCTCGTGATGGGGCAGTCCCCCTTTCCAAGTTCGTGTTTTACTACCCAATCGATGATGGATAGACAATTTTGTTCCCGCCGATTTTTGTTCGGCATGCGGATGATCATGAAGATCTGAACGTGCGGGAACTTTTATTGGTTGTTCCTTTCCTGGATCCTGCCGTCTATTATTGCCGATTCGGTCTTTGGCGGAGAGCCTCAAACGTCCAAACGCCGATGGTCTAGACCCTTGAGGTAGTTCGTCATCAGACGTATCATCGGCTTTTTTACTGGCCCGCTTCGCAGTTTTCTTTTTAACTTGCTCGCTATCAGGTGTATGCGAGCGTCGCTCTTCATGTTCTTGAGTTTCTAACTTGGCCAACTCTTTTTCCGCCCTCTCTTTCTGCGCTCGCAGCAAGAAAGTGATGGCCCTTGTTGTGGCCGCCGGGTCATTTGCAATATCCTCAAGATTGGTAATCTCCACTCCCTGATCATTATGAGGCTGGCGCTGGGCCTCTTTCCGGTCATGAGGTCGACTTTGCCCCGACCTCTCTGTTTGTGTGTTCCTAGATTGAGACATTATATTTCTTTTTTCTGCCTCTGCTCACTAAGGGTTTGTGTATGGGTTGGTTTCTTGGTGAAGCACCCTCCTTCTAGCGCCAATTGTTGCGAGTCATTTTTTACGGAGAGTATTATGTGGCTAATTTGGTAACAACTCACAAACAAAACATGCACGTGTAAAATAAATTGTAAATAAGATGAATTTATTGACCCAGTTCGTCAGGAAATGACTACTCTGGGGGCATACCAAGCCAGGATGTGGTATTGCGAGCTTTACACGTACAATATTTGATACACCTTATGAAGATGAATCATTACAGATGAAGATAATTTGAAGAGTTAGCATATGAGAGCTAGGGTTTCTGTATGTGTGGATAATCACTGGGATTTTTTCGTTCCTCACCTCTCTGGAGAATTTCTTGTGTGGGTATAACTTTTTCTGGGAAATTTTTCTGGCCCTCTATCTTCTTCTTTTTTCTTGCTTTTATATCACTCCGACAAGCATGAGCTGGGTTGGCAAGCATGAGCTGGAGACTTCGGATCATGCAAGAATCCAGGCGATATTGCCACGTTCCCAACTTCATCTTCTAGATTGATCTTGGAGATTGCTTGTCTGTAAGACACTCTTTTGGTCGTCCAAATTAATCTTTTGCTCGGTTGGATGTTTTGTTCGCCCCTTTAACCATGTCAGTTTTATACTGGAATACTGTCCTCCTCGAGCACACTGAGCCCTCAGGATGTTTGGGTCTTCGGGATATCTGAGTGTCGAGCACTCTGACCCTTCGGGGATGCCTCGAAGTTGAAATGTTATCTTTGCGAAATCTTGACCCTCGGGATATCTCGAGGGTTTCGGATATCTCGAATCTGCGAAAGATATCGACCCTCGGGATATCCGAGGATATCTCGAGCCTTCGGGATATCTCGAAATCAAGGAAAGCATCTTGACCCTCGGATATCTCGAAGTCATGAGCATACTTGCGACCCTCGGGATATCCGAGCCTTTTCGGATATCTCGAGTCGCGAAAGCATCTTGACCTCGGGATATCTCGAGCCTTTTTCGCCGTCTCGAGCCTTTTTTTGACTTGGCTCATTTAATTCCTCTTTCCTGATCTGAGTAGCGAATACTTGTCCATTGGGCATGATTATTTTAATAAATATTACACGTGTCGCTCTTACGTGTTCGATTAATCATGAATTATTATATCGAACACAACAAATTGTTTAAACATACTTAGTAATTTTTGAAGGTGAGATTTTTCATTTGGACAATTCTCATGCAAACACATTTAAACAAATTAAATAAGGCATAAGATAGCACAAAATAAATCAAGCAAAACAGAAAAATAAACATATTGGGCACAAATTATCCAATTGTCATGGTTTGATTTTTCTTGGCTTGATCTTGAAGAAACACCGTCTCGAATTTCTCCCACTCGATCGTCTCAAAAAATACTTCATCTCGAACGCCATGCCCAAGCGGCAGTGCGGGATGCACGCAAGATCCGTGGCATTTATCCGCCTAGACCGGCCTCGGCTAGCCTTGGCACCTGCCAGTCACGCCCACAGTCCTCGGCGGGCAGCCTCGCCCGCCTCCTGCCTCGCCCAGCGACCTCGCAGTAAACCTGCGTCCTGCTTGGCCCAGCGTCTTGGCCGCGTCCGTCGGCTCGACCCGATCTGGCGCCGGATCACGTCGCCTTTGCGCCCGTCAGGTGCTCTCGGCCGCCTCGACCTCGCCCTGCGCCCTTGCGTGCCAGCGCTCGCCCGCGCCGCCTACTCCCGGTTCTGGATTTTGTTCTTTAATTCTTCGTCTCCGTCCTCGTCTCCGTCCATGTGGGAAAATCTTTTCTTGATCTCCAAGAAATCTTGAATATATCTCCTATATTCTTTTTCCCATAATTATAATATTCCACAAAATTCCACCTACTTATTTTATGGATAATTTTCGAAAATATAGAGTTCCAAGATTCCAAGATTTGGATCTTCTTGAATTTATGAGATACTCTTGTATTTCAAGAAATACATATCTTCCATAATATCTTTTCAAGAAAATCAAGAAAATCTTTCTTGCCCTTTATTTTCAAAAATTTCGAAATATCCCTTATAAATAACCAAGTGGGAGATTTCTTGAATTTACGAGATAATCTTGTATTCCAAGAATACATATCTTCATTCCATAACAAAATTCAAAGAAAATCTTTCTCCCTCTTTTATCCATAAATTTCGAAAATATCAAGGAAAAATAAGCAACAATATTTATTTTATTTTAATCACCTTTTCAGTTAATGGACTATATGTTTGGCTACTTAGGGGGCCTTTAGGAGAATTAAGATTGGACCGTCTAATGGACCTTGAATATCTAATATTGAGCCACAATATAATTCAAGCCCATAAATATTAATTAATCCCACTACATAATTAATATTGCACTATCCATCTTAACCCATATTACAGTCAATATGGCTCCCGGTCATTATTTCCCGTGTTTAAGATTATCTAGCCCATTAATTAATTCAAGCCACTGAAAAAGCTTTCCGTTAATTAATATCTTTTATCCTTGGTCAAGGAACGGTTCAACATTATTATCCATACCGGAAACTAATTCCACTTGCAAGATTTTGTATGATAAAGCTTATGAACCTCCCAAGGGGACAAATCGAACAAGCGTACTTGCACACGATTCTTCGTATTAAATCTTAGCAATCACATGTGACTAATAATATTGCCCAAGATAAAAAGTATTGAATCTCACTGATTCGCTACCCATGATAAGTCAAAGCAATAGTTACCAATCCCACGTGATCCTATTTAAGGGACGAAGATTAAGAAATAACGAACCACTGAGGTCTAATTCTTCCTTGTTCAGTTCTGAAGAATTTATCCTCCTGTAGGTCCTATTCAGTGCATCAGTCATGCACTAGTGTAATCTCTTGGTCAAGACAAGTCATTCTGAGCCTTACACTTGAACCTTTCACGATGGGTTGTTCATTTCCATCTAGGTCGTGAATGACGTACTTTTAGTTACAAGGGACTGTTAATTTAATCTTCTGTGATCTGGTATCACTAAATTAACTACAATGTAACACGTACGACTTATTGAACAATTATGCAGTAAATATATGTAACATTAAACAATATTTAAAGCATCAGTGATAAACAATTTATTTCAGTAAATAAGTCTGAAAATTCAGTTTCGATTATACAAAGTAAAAAGCATACTTTCCAGTATAATCCCAACATAAAATTGATGACAGACGGTGAAGAGTTGTACAAATCTAAATTTAATAACCAACAATATGGAAAGTTTGATTGTATATATTGAGATAGAAGATTTTGATGGTGTTACAATGAGTCAATCGTGTAAATATTTCAGTCTATGAAAACTCGTAGATTTCAATTATGCTCCCTCCTTTTTTATATACATGTCGTTTTAGCCTTTTGAATTATTTGTGAAATAGATATCGTTCTGGTATTTTATCCCCCTTTATCTCATAGTTACACTTGATATTGTAATTTTAAATTTCAAATTTCCTACAAATGTGTTGGTGTTTAATTTTTCAACCAATAATATTTAATATTAAGAATATTTAAATAATATTAATTAAGGTTAATTTTGAAAAAAAAAATGTGTCATTAATTTGTCTTAAAAACTCCAGAATGACATCTATTAAAAAAATGAGGGAGTAATAAATTTGAGTTGTTATGACTTATATAGAAAAAATTCCATCATATATTTTATATTCGTTTTTTTTTTTTGCCCCCATCATGAGAAATTCCTGGATCCTTCCCCTCCTACTCGCTCTTTTATAAAAACTTTCAACGAGGGTTGTTATTACTTTGTGCTAGTATAATATAGTTATTATATATGCTCCATCTCTTGAAATGTAATGTTTTAATTTATTATATTTTTCTAGCTAATTCATTGTTTTAGTTAGTGTTGTCAGCAAATTAATGGCTTAATAAAATCCATAACTGTCAGAATCACAGGTTTAGTAGAAAGAAACCCGGGGGAAATTAATAAATTAAAGACTAGAAAATAAAGGTTGAACTAATTAATTACTTGTATTTTATCTTTATAAATTAACCATTTAAAAAAAATCTCCTTAATTTAGATCTATTTTAAAAAAAAATCTGAATAGTGGGTTGTAAAATATTAGATCTCGTTGAACCCAAGTTTGTTAGAATTATTTTGAGCTTGAGCAATTTGATTAATCATTCCACATTTTAGTTCACCTCTTTAGCTTATTGATATCCAATCTGAATTTCCTGTCAAAAAAAATAAAAAAATATCCAATCTGAATTTTAGTTTTTACCGAAGAAATATACTTACCAAACTGAGCTTATTGAATGAGTTATTAACAAATAATTTTGAATTGTGTATATATTTTTTTTTATATTAGAACTTATTTGAAACTGAATTCCGAATTTATTATTTTTCCATCTTCATTATTTTTCATTTAATTTTTCTAATTTTTCAGTTATACATAAAATTTATCACAGTTATGTACAAAAACTATCATTATTTAAAAAATATTTTACATTTTTAAATAGTGAAAATTATTTTTTGTGCATAAAAGTGATCTTGATCCGTAAATTATTGCAGGTAATTAGCCGTTGACAAAATGAAATTGTCGAATTTTGTAATTTTATAGGACCAATATCAAAATGGGTCAAAATTACAGGACAAAAATATCTATTTTCCCAATTAAGGGAAATTGTGTTACAGTATGAACACAAATATATTACTTTATGGAAAAAAGAAATGTGTTATTGTATATATGAACAAAATCGATAAAAATTACAAAAACCTTAATCCATCATATTAAAGCATAATTTAGCAAATAAAATCAATGGATTCATTGAGCGAGAAATGGAATAAAAAGTATCAATAAGAAAGAAGCAATGATTTTCAGCCTTTTTAGAGGCATATAGTACAGATCTAGATATGTGCAATATTGCATACAAGACTTGGTGAGTAAGTTGAGACTCAATTTTTTTAAGCTTATTTTAAGGAGTGACTTTCTTGTAAAATATTGCACAAAAATCATATGTGCAATATAACATATTTTAGGCAAAATTTGTCAAATCTCGCGGGTCGGTGCGAGTCGAGCGGGTCGATGAAGTAATATATATTTATAAAAGGATACTCTTATCAAAGTTGTATTGTAGTCTAATGATTCAGGTCTATTGTTAATGTACGAAATATATTACTACGTGAAATAAAAATTACATTATCATTTAAAAAAATACATTAATTATCATTCTCTATGTGTTACTGAATGGTTAATTAAATGTTACTACATTGTTATACTGAAAAAACTTCATATCTTAGGTATCACGTATTAAAACATAACGTAGCACATGAATGTTCATATAGTATTACGAAGGCATGTATAGAGTGTTATATAATACTAAAAAAACATGTGTTACTACATGAACAAAAAAATGGTACCCTATGAAGAAAAACGTGTTACCACATGAACACAAATTAGTAAAAAGCGCGAAAAAAAATCTTTTATTCAAAATTACAGATTTAAAGAACAACGTTAAAAGAGTGCAGAAGGATCTGAAAAATTACGTTAGAAAATCGAGAGAAAAAAGAACGGAAGGACCCGTAAATTTGCAAGGATGGAAAAATTGCAGAAAGCAAGAAGATTAATATTGAAGAATCTTAATAAGGAAGAGAAAAAAAAAAAAAAAGAAAAACAAGAGAACAGAAAACCTAGAACTCGTCGCTGTGAAAACCAACGAGATTTGATCGCGGCATATGTTGCGAGGAAGAAGAAACTTGGAAGGTAGGACAAGCGGGTCTGGCCCGCAAAAATAAGATTTGAGCCAAATTGCACAGAAATCATAGTATGCAATATTTCATACACATTTTTGCCTATTTTAAAATCTTATAAGATATTAAATATCTTATTTTATAAAAAAAATATTAGAGTACTTATAAGATCATATGCAACTTATTTGTTGTTTTTAAAAGCATATAATCTGAGTCAAAGAAGCTCAAATTGTAGACACATTCCACTAGTATTGAGGCGCATTAATTCTTCCTTATTCATACATACACCAAGAATTTCACGAAACCAATAATAGATAAAAATTATTTCCCCCTACCATCACTACAAAAAAAGCTATGTTTAACGACGAAAATTAGCAACGGATATTTATACTGTCGCTAACTGCGACGGATTTAGGGACGAAAATAGTAAATGTTCAAATCCACCATTCTTAGCGACAACAAATCAAATTGTCGCTGAATACTACGGTTTAGCGACGGTTAATTCGAATCGCCGGTTTTAGCGACAAAATTTTGAAATCCGCTAAGCTAAATGGTGCGTAAAACGAAGACCCCAGCCATTGAAACATTTATCATTAATTGGGCCCGTTTTATCGATGGATTTAGCGATGGATTTCACATTTCCGTCGCTAAATCCAATTTTATAAATACCCCCGCGACCTGCACATATGGTCAATCAATCTCGTTAGAAAGAAACGCAAACGAGTCAATTTATCTGTATTCTTCGATATAACGGTAAATACTTTAATTTTTTCGTTTATTTATTTATATTTAGTTGTATTTTATATAATTTAATTAATTTATAAATTTCATATTTTATTTAGATGAATGCTGAAGGAGGTAATAACGTCTCAACTTCATCTCGGACGCATATTCCTCGTTTGCTTATCAATATCATCAATGGAGAGTAAGTGTTGTTTTTTTTAATTATATAATTAATTTAATATTAATTATTAATTATGTATTTATTTTTTAATGTTTTAGTATTGTACCCGGTCACGAGACTTCCTCTATAGTCACACATCATCATGTGTGTGGGAATTGTTGTCAACGCCCACAGCTGGAAATACGTGCCAACTGACCAGCGTCAGATGTATTTCGAAAGAGTTTACGGTATAAAATTCACTTAATATTTTATTTCAATATATATTGATTACAATTAATTAATTTGTCGTATTATATTTGAAATATAGAAACAAACTACATGGATTTCCGATGTCAAGACCAATGACGTTTACAAGGTATTTTGTAAGATTGCTCAACTACAGTCCATGACATGATGCACGGGTGGCGTAGGCAATGGATGGATGAAGGGCTGAACCTATTAGAACAACTTGGGCCGGAAGTATGTGACTCAATTGTGGCTGTTTGGAGGGCTTTTCCATTTTAAATATTGTTATTTTAGTTATGTGAACAATTTGCAATTTTCTGAACAATTTATGATTTCTGTTTAAGTTTTAATATTTTATGTATGACTAAACAATTTTAATTTTTTTTTATTTTAATGAATGATTGAACAATTTTAATTTTATTTATTTAATGTTGAACAATTTTAATTCCTTTTTTTTTAATAATTTATGTTTTTAGCGACGGTTTTGGCGACGTCTTCAGCGACGCTTTTTTGAATTTCGTCGCTAAACCGTCGCGAATAACGACGGATATTTCCGTCACTATTGTCGACGGTTTCAAATAATCGTCGCTGAAGCCGTCGCCAAAACCGTATAATATTTGATTAATAATATATTGCTTTCAATTAGGATCTGTACTGAAGAGCTACACCATATACATCCAAACATCTCAGATGCACAAGTAGGTGAATCTATTACTCGTGATTTTCCAGAGTGGTTCCAAAACTATGTGAGTGTTATCTAACCACCGTTTATTAATGAATTCATATTATATGTTTACAATTATATATTTAACCTAAAACTGACACAGGGTTATAATCAACACATTGAGAACCCATTTATGCGGGATCTCAGTAGAGGACCACTACGTCGGGTCAACACATACCAAGGATACTATGTAAATGGTTAAAAATTTCATACTGTGGAGTATGCATCGACCAAATCTACTACAAATAGTGGTGTTTGCATTAACAGTGCAATGTTCAATGGAGAAAGTCGTGACTACTTCGGACACCTGCAAGAAGTCGTTGAAGTATGATATAAGGGGTTGTTGGGGAATTAATTACCCGGATCTATTCGGGGTGAATATTTAAATACAAATTTAATTCTAACAATTATTACTAGAATGAATTAATCCTATATTAATTCAAATAATAATTCAACAACAAATCATGCATACAAATTCGTCACATAAATCCTACGCATGCGGAATTGCTAGGAGTTTACGTGAACTAACCTCTCGGAGTGACAACCATTGAGAAGATGAATATCTCGTTCACACGAACAAACCCAAAGAGCCTTCTCAAGTATTCCCTCGTCTTTGTTCAACAATCCGGTGGAAGGATGCTCGCGAACAATTAACAAAAGGAAAAATAAAATTATGTTGCACCACCTTTGTGGATTTCTAATTTTTCCAAGACATGGAATTGCCTTGGGGATGAAAAATTCATCCCCTATTTATACTAAAGGGTGGTGGTCGAAATTTTGGTGAGGAATAAGATGGGAAAATCTTTTTCTTGATCTCCAAGAAATCTTGAATATATCTCATATATTATTTTCTCCATATTTAAAATATTCCAAAAAATTTCACCTCCTCTTGTTATGGATATTTTCGAAAATAAGGGCCAAGATTTTCAAGATTTGGGATCTTCTTAAATTTATGAGATATTCTTGTATTCCAAGAATACATATCTTCCATAATATCTTTTCAAGAAAATCAAGAAAATCTTTCCTTCCTTATTTTACTCATTATTTTCGAAAATTACACAATAATAGCCAAGTGGGAGATTTCTTGAATTTAATGAGATAAACTTGTATTCCAAGAATACTTATCCTCATTCCATAACAAAAATTCAAAGAAAATCTTTCTCCCTCTTTTATTTATTTATTTTCGAAAAAATAGGAAAAATAGGCAACAATATTTTATTTTATTTTAAATACCTTTTTCAGTTATTGGACTTTATCTTTGGGCTACTTGAGGGGCCTTTAGGAGAATTAAGATTGGATCTTCCAATGGACCTTGAATTTCCAATATTGAGCCATAATATTATTCAAGCCCATAAATATTAATTAATCCCACTACATAATTAATATTGCACTATCCATCTTAACCCATATTACAGTTAATATGGCTCCCGGTTATTATTTTCCGTGTTTAAGATTATCCAGTCCATCAATTAATTTAAGCCACTGAAATAGCTTCACTTTAATTAATATCTTTTTCCTTGGTTCAGGAATGACTCAACATTATTATCCATACCGGAAACTAATTCCACTTGCAAGATTTAGTATGATAAAACTTCTGAGCCTCCCAAGGGGACAAATCAAACAAGACGCACTTGCACACCGATTCTCCGTATTAAATCTTAGCAATCGTCATGTAACTAATAATATTGCCCAAGATATAAGGTATTGGATCACATTGATTCTCTACCCATCGTAAGTCAAAGCAATCGTTATTAATTCCACACGATCCTATTTAAGGGAATGGGATTAAGAAATAACTAACCACTGAGGTCTAATTCTTCTATATTCAGTTCTGAAGAATTTATCCTCATGTAGGTCCTCTTCAGCGCATCATAATGCACTAGTGCAATCTCTTGGGCAAGACAAACCAATCTGAGCCTTACACTTCAACCTTTCACGATGGATTGTTCATTTCCATCTAGGTTGTGAATTATGTACTTTTATTTACAAGGGACTGTTAATTTAATCTTCTGTGATCTGGTATCACTAACACGTACTAATTATTGAACAGTTATGCAGTAAATATATGTATCATTCAATGATATTTAAAGCAACAGTGATAAACAATTTATTTCAGCAAATAAGACAGAAATTCAGTCTGATTATACAAAGTAAAAGCATACTTTCCAGTATAACCCCAACAGGGATTTCCTGAGAAGACTGTTGTGTTGTTCAAGTGTGATTGATATGATCTATCTGCTTCAGGAACAATGATTCATCCTGAATACAAACTGGTCGATGTTCATAGAAGAAGAAAATATTCGGGGTATGATCTGTTTGTGTTTGCTGCTCAAGTATCCCTATTAGTGTTAGTGTCCTAGAGACAATCTTTTATAAGGACATAATGCTAAGATAATATTCAGTATTGGTTTAATATTATTGATTGTTTAATATTAAATATGTGGCATTACACTTATTCGAATATTATGTTTGATTATTTGCATTTTTTCTTATCCTTGTTCCCATGAGTCATTGTTGTCATCGAGGTTGTGAGAACTCAGATGACTTAAGCATGCTTCTCAAATGGCCCCGATCAAGGATCATCAAGAATGAAATATTGATGATGCAATTGAGATTGGTGTGCGATCTGCATCATACTCTTAGAGAGTGTAGTAAGATCTCACTTACTACGAGATACTAGGTATCTCATGATGGATGCACAGATACCTAAGAGGGTATTGGTATACTCATCCGAGAAACCGTTTGATGTAGTTCCACTATATGTGTCTACGGGTGTCTCAGTTAGTGGGAGCGATGTGATACTCCTTTGACTTGAGGTCAATACGCAAGACATGTGTGGAGTGATGAACTTTGACCATGACCGACGCTTGAACACTTCCACGGGTAGATATGGCTTGGATTGGGTTCATCACGAAATGCATGTGCGTGGTAGTTGAGCCAAGAATATGATTCATTCCTCAAAGTGGATTTATAGAGAATACCCATCTTCTCATCATAATTGGATCTAAGTCATCGGCCGATGCACGTCAACTTAAACTTTGTGGCTAAGTATGACATACACGATTAATTAGTGATTAGAGATAATATGATTAAGTTATTTGAATAGACACTTCATCATGTTCAAGACTTAATCGAGTATTCGCGAATGAAATGAAGTTATCGTAATTGTCCATTTTTCAGTTACAAGTAGTTGCACGTTTCTCGCAACATACCTCATATATTGAGAATGTCTGATTTATTGTCTAGGGTTCAATTAAGACCGTTAGTTTGACTAATCACTCGATATATGAGGGCCTATGGGTCACACAACAAGTAATTCCTTTTTACGGATTATAGTTGGTTGATTAAATATTAAATTGGATTTAATATTTAATTTATGGAAAATTAATTAATAATATATTAATTTGGAATTAATTATTATTACTGTTTAATTAAATTAGATTTAATTAAATAGGAATCCCAAATAATATATGGAATATTATTGTAGATATGATTTGCAAGATTAGGAAATAATCTTCCTAATAAAGATTGCTTAATCTTTAAGTTGGCTTCCCCTATATATATGACATCCTAGGGATTCATTAAACACACAAGAAAACCTAATTTCTCCATAAAATCTAGAGTTAGAATTTTCCTAGCAAATTCGTCTCGGGATTCAACGGTGGCGAATCTGTGCAAATCTGTGAAAGGGGATTACGTGGATACCATAGTTGAGAAATCTGCCTACGAATTACTGTAAGGATTCTCTTTATGTTTAACGTAATCAAATTATGCAATTAATTGTTCGTTGTTGGTGAACTGTTTATTTCCGCTGCGCATGTATTACGTGTTTATGTGATTCTAAATTCCAACAATCCCAAGTATACTACTGCACGTATCCAGGTTCGAGAGCAAATAATGAATGAATTGTTGTTTGCAAAGTAAAGGCGAGATCACTGGTGCATGTTCCTAAAACGGATTCAACTACCGCGGTTGACGACACTCCGTTCCAAACGGAACAAGTTGATGCTCAAACTGAAGTGCATACAGGAGATTTCAATCTTTTCGTAGAATTAACAACTGCAAATCCAGATTTGATAGAGATTGACAGCGGTGGAGAGGATAACGAGTATGATGAAGATGAGGATGTGAATGAGAATGAAGATGGTGAGGAAGAGGAGGATGAAGAGGAGGACGAGGAGGATGATGATAATACAGATAGGGGCAACGATGAGGATGACGAATAATAATTATATTTTCTTTCATTTGAAAGATTTCATGTTGACAATTATATTTGCATATTACAAGTTATTTGACAATGCTTAACATAATTTATTTTTTGGTAATTATACAATAAAAATACTATTTTAAAAAACTATAAGCATTTATTCATAATTTGTTCATAAAAAAAAATTATTATATTAAAATGTAATTGAATCATTAAATAAGATAATTAAAATAAAGAATTTTAAAAAAATTGAAAAAAAAAACAAATTTTAAAGAAATATAGAATTAATTTTATTAAAAATAAGTAAAAAAACAATTTTAATATAATATAATTTAATTTAAATTTATAAATTAAAATAAAAATTATTATATTAAACTGTAATTGAATCATTAAATAAGATAATTGAAATAAATAATTTAAAAAAATGGAAAAAAAAATAGGACATATAGAATTAATTTTATTAAAAATAAGTAAACAATACAATTTTAATATAATATAATTTAATTTAAATTTATAAATAAAAAATATAAATTATTATATTAAAATGTAATTGAATCATTAAATAAGATAATTAAAATAAAGAATTTAAAAAAATTGAAAAAAAAAAGAATTTTAGGACATATAGAATTAAATTCATTAAGTAAACTCAAGAAAGCAAGTACTCGAGCGGAATTGATCCCCGCTCAGGCGCCCAAGGTCCCGTGTTCGGTCCCCCATGGGAGCGAATAATTGCCTCATTTAATTGAGAGGCTTGGTTTGCTTATATATGAGATGCTTGGTGGTTGGGTTCGGGATGATCCGTGGTTCGGTGCCCACCCGGGTGCCCCCCGGGCCTGGGTTCGAACCACCGTGAGCCATTTTTTTTTCGAAAATTCATGATTTAGCGACGGGTAACTAATACCGACGACCTATAACCGTCGCACATTTCGACGGATATAGCCATCGCTAATACCGACGAAAAATCGTCGCTGTTAACGACGGTTTTATGACATCATAACCGTCGATAATTTATCGACGGTTTAGTGACGGATTAGCAACGGTTTTTCTTACTCGAGTCCGGGCTCATATAACTGTCGACAAAACCGTCGCTATTTGCGACGGTCAAAAGCCGTCGATATTTTGCGACGGATAAAGGCCATCGCTAACTAGCCACGAATTGGAAAAAACCATCGCTAAATGTTAGCGACATTCGTTTTCCCGACGGTTGAAAAACCGTCACTAAAACCGTCGTCACTCCCTGTAGCGATGGTTTTTGCCGTCGCTAAAACCGTCGTAAAATACCGTCTTTTTTGTAGTGCATTAATATTCAATAAATCTTGATACATTTTGAGTAAGTGAGAGTTGTTTATGGTTTTTGTTGTAACAAGAGGATTATAGAAATCACCAACCTCTATAATCCAGAATTGCAGCGAAATAAATCGACCCCGATTGAATTCTCCGTGCATATGGTGATACTCGTTGTCAGAACACGATCACGAGAATTACTTCATGAATCATTTCTTATTTCAAGATATGTTAGATACTCTTTCTATTAAAATATTTACTTGATGCATATAAAATACAGAGAAGAGAGAAAATCACTTTTTCTTCTTTCTCAAGTTATGTCTTTTTCTTTCTGGTGTAAAAGAGATTGTGAATTTTGATAATTCACGTAGGTTCTGAATACGAGAGAATTCAAATCTCTTATCTCTTCTATCTTCTCTCGGGTTCATCAACTTACCCCTTTAACATTATCCACTTTATGGGTGGATAATGTTATTTATTAAATAATAATTAATACTATTAAATTATTATTTAAAATAATAAATTTCATTTTTCTTGCAAATAATGTAGTTGTTTACATTTGAGAAAGAAATTGCCTCAATATTTTTTATTGATTCCACAATCATTGATTATTTTGAATTATTGAAAAAATAGGCTTGGACTTTAAATAATGATTGTACGAAACATTTTTTAAAAAATTGTTTGTAAATTACGCATGATATCTCACTATATTTTTTGTATTATAGAGTATGAACGTGGTCTATATTCTTACTTTTTATTTTAGCCTCTCCAAACATGCAATTTAATTAGGCTAGCTAGTTTCAACCCTTATTTATCTTCAAGAACTCGTTCTTAATTTTATCAATAAATTTCATAACATTGTTTATTTGGGATCAAATGGAGCACCCGAGTTTCAAGGAGTTCATCCAATCCAAGTGGGCGAGTTATCAGGTTATGATGATGTGCTACTCATATTGATGCGCTTCCCTTCCGGGCAGTTTTTTCAATAATCATATTGATGATGTGAGCAACTCTTTTCTGGAAGCAACTTTCACTGAGGATGAAATCCGAAATGCCATCTGGTCATGCGACGCCAACAAAAGCCCGGGCGCTGACGGTTTTTCGTTCGGATTTGTCAAAGAAAATTGGGATATGCTTAAATCTGAAATCTTGGGAATGATGATGGAATTTCACAAGAACGGTGGATTCATACGTGGAATGAATTCTTCCTTCATTGTTCTTATCCCAAAAAGAGAGAGTTGTCATGCTTTGTGTGACTATCGGCCTATTTCCCTCATAGGCTGCCTTTATAAGATAATTGCAAAAACTTTGGCAGCAAGGCTTAGCAAAGTGCTCGATTCGGTCATCTCGAACACACAATCAGCATTCCTGACGGGGAGACAGATCTTAGATGGAGTAGTAATACTGAATGAAATCATTGATGAAGCTAAAAAGAAGAAGTTGAGCAGAGCGGTCTTCAAGGTCTATTTCGAAAAGGCATATGACTCGGTTGATTGGCATTTTCTGGAAAATATGATGATTGGTCTGAAGTTTGGCTCTAAATGGCGCTGTTGGATCAAGGAGTGTGTCTCCACGGCCTCAACATCAGTGTTAATTAACGGTTGTCCCTCTGAGGAGTTCAAACTAGAGAAAGGTCTTCGCCAAGGCGATCCCCTATCTCCGTTCCTGTATCTCATTGCGGCTGAAGGACTCAGTTTGATGATTGCAAAAGCAGTAGAGTTAGGCTTACTTGAGGCTGCAATGATTGGGCGTGAAAAGGTCCCCATTACTCATCTTCAATACGCGGGCGATACCATATTTGTTTGCCCAGGTAAATTGGAAAGTGCTAGGACGATCAAAGACATCTTGAGGAATTTTGAGATAATATCCGGACTTCGGGTTAATTTTAACAAATGCAGTCTTGTGGGCATAAACGTTAATCTCAATGTGGTTAAGGGTATGGCAGAGGTACTGATGTGTGACGTTGCTAAACTGCCTATCTCATACCTAGGGCTGAACGTGGGGGTCAAGCATAAGGAATCGGCGTCTTGGTCGAAACTTGTTGATAAGGTCAGGCATAGGTTAGCGAAATGGAATGACAAGAACATCTCATTTGGGGGTCGTATTACTTTAATTCAGGCGGTTCTCTCAGCTGTTCCGGTATATAGTTTATCCTTTTATCGTCTTCCAAAAAAGACGGTGAAAGAAATCATTAACCTTCAAAGAAATTTCTTGGGGGCGGGGGCGGGGGCGGGGGTGTGAGAACAAAAGCAAGATTCCTTGGGTGTGCTGGGATACTATATGTAAAGATAAATCTTCTGGGGGTTTGGGTATTCGGGATTTATCCCGTTTTAATCGGGTTATATTGGGGAAATGGATTTGGAGGTTCCTAAACGAACCCTCAAGTCTATGGGCTAGGGTGATTAAATCAAAATATGGGGACTTTGGTTGTGCGGAGAGGGCTGTCCGTGAGGGTGGGGCTTCCAGAGGTAGCAATAGAGTGTGTCATAATTCTTGGTCAGGGTGGTGGTCAGATATTTGCAATTTATATTGGGGCGTTAATGTGGTGGGGGGGTCTTAGGGGGGAGTTCGTTAAATTCGTGGGGAATGGGGAGGGGACGAAGTTTTGGGGGATTGTTGGGTAGAGGAGGAGTCTGTTATGAATAAATTTAATCGTCTTTATATGATTAGTGTCCAAAAGGAAGCTTGTGTGAGTGAGTGTGGGGTATGGAATTCAAATGAGTGGAATTGGGAGCTTAAATGGAGTCGGGAGTTGAGAGTGAGAGATGTGTCGTTACTTAATGATTTGTTGATTTGCTTGAACAGGGTTCAACTTCAACAAGAAAGGAGTGACACGTGGTGTTGGAAATTAGCTCCAAACGGTATGTATTCTACGAACGTGGCGCATTCAAATTCAATCCTTCCAGGCCTTCGGGATTCCACGAGCAGACAACAGTGTCATAAGGCGTTCAAGATTGTGTGGAGAAGTTTTGCACCAAGACGGACTCAAACCATTGCATGGAAAGTGCTTCATCAAAGGCTACCAACAAAGGACAGCTTGCTTGCAAAGAATATTATCCTGACAAACGATGATAATCTCTGCGTGCTTTGTGGGGTTGCCGAAGAAAATTTGAAACATGTCTTCTTTGAGTGTCAATTTGGATCGCAAATTTGGATTGAAGTGGTTCGGTGGCTGAAATGCTCGACTATCTTGCGCATGACCGACCCGGCTGAACATTTGGTTCGTTTTTGCAAAGTGCTCGGTGGGGGAAAACTTAAAAGGACAGCTGCTACAATATGGATTTGTACTACTTGGATGCTCTGGAATTGCAGAAATGAGGCGACGTTCAACAATGTCAAACCATCCATTATCAAGGTATGTGATGAAATTAAAGGGAGATTGTAGTCATGGTTATCAACTAAATTTCCAAATGTTAAGGCGTTGTCATTTTACGAGTGGCTAGACGATCCGATAAAATGTTGCGGTGCTATAGCTAATCATAACATTTAGTGCCTTTTGAGTAGAATAATAGTGGAGGTGAAATTAGTGTTGAGTTTTGCAATGCTTAACTCTTGTATGTGTTAGAGTATCCATTGTACTCTAATTATAATGTTACTTTTTTTGGCCGTTAAAAAAAAAAAAAAAAGGAGTGTATATATATAGAATATATTTTTTCTGGTACATGAAATTTCATATACAGATGGTAAAATTTTTATGTACGCAAGTGTTTGTATATATTGTAATTTATGGGTTTATTTCTATTTTTATAAGATGTAATTTCACATTTGGATTCTTGTGGAAGACAAAACTTGTGCCGACAGCTTTTTACGTAAGGGTTGGTTGTCGCGTATGTTTTAAGAAAGATCTATATATGCTTAATTATAATTAGCACGAATTAATTTTTGTAACACATTATATTAAAGTCTTGACAATATTTTTACTTGTCTAGAACTTTTGGTCTCATATAAAATAATAATTGAATCTCATATTTAACCTCATTATTTTATACCATATGCGTATTACTATTATTTTCAATTAAACATGACGCATATTGATAAAACGAAATGAGATCACCTATTCTATAATTGATGTTCCACTTTGTATTCTATAATATGAATGGATGACACGTGAAATAATAAAAAATATCCAATGAACTATCATACTCTGAGTTCATGTGTTAAAAATTCAAAAGAGTGAAATACCAATGAAATACAAAAAATGAAATAGGGGAATCCAACCGTGAATAAACATAACATGGAAATTAAACAACCAAACCATGCATGCATGTTAGAAAATTTTAAAATTAATCATTTAAAAGCCTATATCATATATATACATTGGAGTTCCAATTTATTCGTTAAAAAACATTTATATATATATATATATATATTATGGTATTCTTATTGTTCATGAGGATTTTGTGATAAAGTGATAAAGTGTTAGGGGTAGAAAAAATTATTTATTAGTATTTTATGTGATAAAGTGATAAAGTAAGTATTTTCATTTTAAAAAATATACCATAAACTACGGAACAAAAATAATGACAAGTTTACCATAAACTATGAGACGGATGAGTATTATAATTAAAGATGTGACATGCATTGATAATAAATTACAAACGAAAATGCAGTTAAAAACTTAAATATAAAGGTGACCTAAACGCAGGGACGGAGCGTGGAAGGGTACAGGGGGGCACTGGGCACCCCTGAGATTTTGAAATTTTTTAAGGATTTTTTAGTAATTTCACATTATATATACAATAAAAAATATTTAATCACATATACATGTTTGAGCAAATCTGAGTTGTTCCACTTGAACTTGATAATCAACTTGAAAATTTATTATTGATGTGTGTTTGGATGAAAATTTCTCTACAATTGTTAGAATAGCAGGTCTTGCTCAAAAATTGGTTGTTACGAAAATTCATATTGTATTCTAATTAAATTATTCGCTTGTTAAATTATCGTTAATCCTACTCATTGCTAGAACTACCGTGGAAAGAGCATTTCAGCAATCAAATTCATCAAAAGCTCACCTCTTAACCGAATTGAAGATAAATTTTTTTACGATTGTTTAGTTGTATACATATTTTTTTTTAAAGTTAGTAACAAAGCTATCATGCAACGCTTCCAAAATAAGTAGAGTCGAAGAGGCATGTTATTAAATGTATTAACATTTTGTTTTCAAATGTATATAATTACGTTTTAACATTTTGATTATATAAATATATTTATTAATTTATGTTTTTGTTTTAAACTTTTATTTTCGTACTTTTTTTATTATTAATTGGGGATTGGTTCTCATGAGCACAAGGTATATCGTACACTCCATAGTATATTTTAGAACCATGCAACTTGTTGCATTAAAATGTGCAAATTGTCTACACTGAAACGTGCAACTTATTTTCCATATTAATAGTTGCATGGTTCAGTATGAACAAGTTGCATATTCCAGTGCAACAAGTTACATGCTTCTAAAATACACTATGAAGTGCACGATGCACTTGATGCATATACAATTTAGTCTTAATTGGGCCCCCTACACGAAAATTCTGGCTCCGCCACTGCCTAAACGTATCAAGCATTAGTCATTTTCTTTACTCAATTAATTAACAACCTCGTCTTAAAACAAGCCAATCCATTGGAAATTAAATAAAAAATTATTTTAAAAATCGTACGTTATTAAATATTTAATAGACTGTCGGGATGTTTCTTCTTTTCTTTTAATTCTTATGGTTTTTGTTTAATGTTGTCGTGGTAAAAAAAAAAAAGGTGACATTGCGAGGAAAACCTGGTCCAAAAAACAACCATGTAATTTCTAGATTTGACTCAATTTAAGGCATTGATGTTGACACTTAAAAATCCAGTTTAGGTTTGAAAGATGCAGATGGTGAAGTAAGATGTTGGACTTTTCAATATCTTAGTTGGCCCTATTTGATTTTGATCTTTGGTACATATGCATACTACCATTATATATAAGACGTCATGAACGACACACATACATATATAGACAAAATATCATTTTTAATCCTGTAATTTTTTACTTATTTTTTTCAATTTTAATCCTATATGTGATAATTTCAGACTTTTTTGGTCGAAAATATTAAATCTCATTTGAATCTCGTTGGAATAAGTATGTGCACCTCATATGACACTTTAAAATTGATCTTTTTTTGTTACATGACAGTCCATTTGTGTAGGTCGGCGAAAATTAAAAAATCTCAATTTTAAAGTGTCACGTGAGGTGCACACATGCTTATTCTGTCCAGAATCCGTTGAGATTTTAAAATATTCCGACAAAAGGAATTGAAATTGACACATTCAGGACTAAAATTAAAAAAATTAAAAGTTAAAGGCTAAAAATGAAATCGTCAAAAGTTATAGAACTAAACAAGATATTTTATCTACATATAACACACATAAGAAATTAAGTAAAACATTATTGGTAATGAATTCAAACTGTGCGCAAGAAAATTTATCGTATATTTTTATTTGCTAATTGGCTTAAATGCTAATGTTGTATATTATATATGTCAGTCTAACTTCTTTTTTTTTTTGGTCTAACATTTATCCATGTTCTCGACCAGATTATAATTAATTTCCACACCACATGTACATGGTCATATTTAATTTCCTACACAATATGTATCTAAATAATACATTATTTTATAGATAAACTTAGGGTTATTAGCAAAATGAATCACAAACTGATGTTGGGTAATTTCAAATTTTTATAACATGAATTTTAAAAATTAAATAACAAACATTAAAATTAATTTCTAATATCTTTTCCAATTATACTATGAATCATGAAATAGATGATGAATAGTCATGACTCACGATGGTCGCGGGGCCACCCGTTATATGTCAAAAGAATAGGATCAATTTTATAATTGATAAAATTAAAAAATGAAAGCTTCTAAACTCTTTGTTACTTTTTAAACTCATGTTGGAATAGAATATCTCATCAAATGTCAGTGATTAATTATTTTCAAAATTAACCAAAAAAGAGTTATGCAAGTTCAAAATGGACATTTTTGCCTATTTTTTCTTATATAATTATATATGATTTGATTTCAATTCTTTAATTTTGATTAGTTGATAATTGTGTTGTGTGAGAATTGTTCGAGGGTGGACGAGGTTTCGTACTTGGAGAATATAATTAGTTCAGCGATTTATAGTTGCGTGATGATCGGTAACTATATAATGATTAAAGCGAGATCCCGACCCGAGTAGAAGTTAAACGACCTCTTTATAAGGCAGGGTATGCCCAACCTGTCCAGATCGAGGTCGACCTGTCCAGATCGAGGTCGAACCCCTGAAATGAAGGGGACCTCGGACCTCGGCTCATAGATGGCACGGAGTCCCAAAGATCGTGCCTGCACATCTGTGCCCTCCGGCGGCCCAAGATCAGAGAGGACTTTCCCCAAAGGGAAACTGTTCTCTGGAGAAAACGCGAGTTACAGGAGCAGGGGACGCCAAAGAGGAAAGATATCAGGTAACGACCTCGAGCGCGGCACCAGCGACCTCGAACACAGAGCCAGCGACCTCGAGCTAGTGAGTCCGACCAGGGAAATCAGAGATAATGGCGGCTTGAGCAGATTTTAGTTCAAAATTTATCCTGCAGGCATTAATGACCCCTGGCAGGCTCGCATTAACTCCCTAGAAGCTAGGGTTTAGAGGTCTACTCCCATGTGTGTTGTAGTATAAATATTTGTAGTTAGAACTCATTTAAGGGTTCACAAAAATCTCATTTATTGCTAGGCTTTATCAGTCAAAAAGAGACCACTTGGCCCAAATCCTCTAGCATTTATTACTTGCACAGCATGAGCCATGACTAAATCGGCCCCCTCGGCGACATTCATAATCTTCATCTTCTTATTGGGCCCATTCTCAAGTAGCGAGGTCTGATCATTTGAACGCTCTCCTGAAATCACCAGTATTGCCCTCATGTCGCAAGTGATATGGGTGGCGTTTAAACCCGCATCAGCTTGCAACATGCATCCCCTCGACATTGCCTAATTTCCTTTCACGGTTCCCATGGCTCCTCCGGGGGTGGGGAACTTTATGCAGTAATAATGTGACGAAGTCGCGGCCCCATATTGGCGGAATAGATCGGGAAAACCATGGAAGTCTACATAGACGACCTAGTGGTAAAAAGTGATAAAAAGGAGGATCACCTGGGGCATCTCGCTCAGGCCTTCGACATACTAAGGCAGTATAAGATGAAGTTGAACCCCAAGAAGTGCAATTTCGGCGTGGAATCTAGAAAGTTCCTGGGGCATATGATAAGCCAGCGCGGGATTGAGGCAAACCCAACTAAGATCAAAGTCGTCCTAGATATGGGCGCACCTCGAAACATCAAAGAGGTACAGAGGTTAACTGGACGATTGGCCACGCTCAACAGATTCATCTCGCGCATGGGTGATAAATGTAAGCCATTCTTCGACGCGAAGGGGAAGTTCAAATGGACTGCTCAGAGCCAACTCGCGTTCAAAAACATAAAGAAATATCTTTCGGACACACAAATATTGGCAAAACCTGTCCCGGGAAAAAAACTCTATTTGTACTTGGCGGCCTTTGAAACCCCCTAAGCGTCGTATTGGTCCGAGCTGAGGGGCAGGATCACTGGCCGATCTACTTCGTGAGCCAAACCTTCAACGATGCCGAGCTGAGGTACCCACCCTTAGAGAAACTTGCGTATGCACTCGTTATGAGCGTCAAAAAACTTCGCCCATATTTTTTCGATCACCACGTCGAGGTCTTGACCTCGCTACCGTTGTGCCGAATTCTCCACCGACCTGACACGGCGGGTAGGTATCTCAAGTGGTCGGTCAAGATCGGCCAGTTCGGGGTAACCTATGCACCTCGGACAGCAATAAAAGCACAAACTCTAGCCAATTTCCTAGTAGAGCTGACATTCCCCACCGAGCAATTAAAGACGGTGAGACGGCTGTGGGAGCTATATGTCGATGGATCATCGACCAGCGAGTGAGCTGGGGCAGGGGTGGTATTAATCAGTCCTGAAGGAAAGTCATTTACCACGTCCATCCGATTCGATTTCTGAGCTACGAACAACGAGACCGAATATGAAGCCTTGATCAATTACCTAGAGGTGGCCATGGCAATAGGTGTTCAGCGAGTAAAGATCTTCTGCGACTCACAGTTGGTAGCTTTCCAGATGTCGGGTGAGTACGAGGCGAGAAGCGAGCAGATGATCGCATACCACAAGATAGCCCAGGACTTGATCAAGAAGTTCGAGCAAGTCGATATTTCTCAGGTCCCCAGTTTTGGGATTATACTGGAAAGTATGCTTTTACTTTGTATAATCAGACTGAATTTCGGACTTATTTACTGAAATAAATTGTTTATCACTGATGCTTTAAATATCATCGAATGTTACATATATTTACTGCATATATGTTCAATAAATAGTAGGTGTTACATTGTAGTTAATTTAGTGATACCAGATCAAAAAAGATTAAATTAACAGTCCCTTGTAACTAAAAGTACAATATTCACGACCTAGATGGAAATGAACAATCCATCGTGAAAGGTTGAAGTGTAAGGCTCAGATTGGTTTGTCTTGACAAAGATATTACACTAGTGCATGTCTGATGCACTGAAGAGGACCTACAGGAGGAAAAATTCTTCAGAACTGAACTAGGAAGAATTAGACCTCAGTGGTTAGTTATTTCTTAATCTTCGTCCCTTAAATAGGATTGAGTGTGGTTAGTAACTATTGCTTTGACTTATTACGGGTAGAGAATCAAGGAGATTCAATACTTTATATCTTGGGCAATATTATTGTTCGCATGTGATTGCTAAGATTTAATACGGAGAATCGTGTGCAAGTACGCTTGTTCGATTTGCCCTCTTGGGAGGTTCATAAGTTTTATCATACCAAATCTTGCAAGTGGAACTAGTTTCCGGTATGGATAATAATACTGAACCGTTCCTTTACCAAGGATAAAAGATATTAATTAATGAAAAGTTATTTCAGTGACTTGAATTAATTAATGGGCTAGATAATCTTAAACACGGGAAATAATAATCGGGAGCCATATTAACTGTAATATGGGTTAAGATGGATAGTGCAATATTAATTATGTAGTGGGATTAATTAATATTTATGGGCTTGAATAATATTGTGGCTCAATATTGATAATTCAAGATCCATTGGAAGATCCAATCTTAATTCTCCTAAAGGCCCCTCAAGTAGCCCAACATAAAGTCCAATAACTGAAAAAGGTGTTTAAAAATAAAATAAATTATATTGCTTATTTTTCCTCATTTTTTTCGAAAATGGTAAATAAAAGGGGAGAAAGATTTTCTTTGAATTTTGTTATGGAATGAAGATATGTATTCTTGGAATACAAGATTATCTCATTAAATTCAAGAAATCTCCCACTTGGTTATTTACTATGTAAATTTCAAAATTTTTTGAAATAAAAGGGAAAGAAAGATTTTCTTGATTTTCTTGAAAAGATATTATGGAAGACATGTATTACTTGAAATACAAGTATATCTCATAAATTCAAGAAGATCCAAATCTTGGTTTTCTTTATCCTATTTTTTCAAAAATTGCCATAACAAAAGAGAGTGGGATTTTTATGGAATATTTTAATTATGGAGAAAAGAATATATGAGATATATTCAAGATTTCTTGGTGATCAAGAAAAGATTTTTTCCTCCCTATTCCATGTGCAAAAATCGGCCAACACCCTCTATAAATAGGGGATGAATGTTTCATTCCCAAGTACAATTCCATGTGCTGGAAAAATTAGTAAATCCACAAAGGTGGTGCAACAAATTTTATTTTCCCTTTTGTTAATTGTTCGCGAGCTTCCTTCCACCGGATTGTCGAGCAAGGACTAGGGAATACTTGGGAAGGTCTTTTGGTGTGTTTTCATTGACGAGACCATTGTCGTTCCAAGAGGTAAGTTCACCTAAACTCGTAGTAATTCCGCATGCGTAGGATTTACGTGAACTGTTTATATGCATGATTTGTTGTTGAATTATTATTTGAATTGATATAGGATTATTTCATGCTAGTAAAAATTGTTAGAATTAAATTTGTATTTAAATATTCATCCCGAATAGATCCGGGCAATTAATTCCCCAACAACTGGTATCAGAGCCTCGTTTCGGGCTCTGAATTTTAAATTGTAATATAATTCGTTTTCATTAAATTTAAAATTGGATAGTAGAATTGCTAGATCTTTTTTGCAGGTATCCAATTGTCATGGAATTTAATGTGTTTATTTATGCATGCATATAAATTGTGGTTTTTTTTAATTCGATTAGATTCAAATTTTTTGCCCTCGTGAGAAAATCCACGAGTAGATTAGAATTTGTTTGATTTGATCAATGTAATAGACTAGTCCCGATTCAGGTTTATTTATTTTTGTAAATAAATTGCAACCGATCTAAACTGGAGCACGAGACAAAGAATTAAAAGACGATCCGGAATCGGGAGAGGGCGCTGCGGCGTCACAAGAAATGTACTGGCATGAAAGACGCTGCAACGTGACGTCGGCGGGCGGACGGGCGGGCGAGGCTCGAATAGCCATGATCGGGGCGGAGCAGGGCCGACACACCGCCGCTTAGCGCCGAGGCGCAAAATATGCAGCGAGACGCTGCTGGGTAACGCGGGGCGCCGCCGAGGCACGCCAAGAAAGAAGCGATGCCGCTTGATATCAAGGGCGACGCCGCCGAGGCGGGCGGCGACGCTGCCGAGATCGCCATGGCGGCGGGCGATGCGGGCGACGTGGGCGACGGCGCTTGAAGGCGGCCGCAGGACGCCACTCGAAATCGGAGTCTTTGGCCGACGGGCACTCCGACCAGCTGGTCGATGATGTGGCTTGACAAGGCATTTTTAAGACGGTCAAGTGGGAGCTTTTTCGAGACGAACGATGAAGGCTATGAAAGACGATTTCTCAAGATCAAGACATGACAAAAATTAACCATGACAATTGGATAAATGTGCCCAATATGTTTAATTTTTTGTCTTGATGTTTATGCATTATTTTATGCTTATTTAAATTGTGTTTAAATTTGCGATGCATGAGAAAATGTTTTGAAAAATCTCACTTTTCGAAAATTACTAAGTATGCTTAAACAATTAAATGACAATTTTATTTCGGATAATAAAATTGAATTAATTTTGACCTCCATGATTTATTTATTTGTGAATTCTGTTGGGATTATACTGAAAAGTATGCTTTTACTTTGTATAATCGAAAACTAATTTCGAACTTATTCTTGAAATAAATTGTTTATCAACGATGCTTTAAATATATGATTGAATGTTACATATATTTCTTTGCATAAGCGTTCAATAATTAAATGCGTGTTACAATCAGTAGTTAATTTAGTGATACCCGATCACAGAAGATTAAATTAACAGTCCCTTGTAACTAAAAGTACGCCATTCACGACCTAGATGGAAATGAACAACCATCGCGAAAGGTTGAGGTGTAAGACTCAGATTGGTTTGTCTTGACCAAGAGATTACACTAGTTCATGATGATCTTGTTGAATAGGACCTCTGGGAGGATAAATTCTTGAAATCGAACAAGGAAGAATTAGACCTCGATGGTTCGTTGTTTCTTAACCTTCGTCCCTTAAATAGGATCACGTGGGATTGGTAACTATTGCTTTTGACTTATCATGGGTAGCGAATCGGAGAGATTCAATACTTTTTATCTTGGGCAATATTATTGGTCACATGTGATTGCTAAGATTTAATCTGAAGAATCGTGTGCAAAATCGCTTGCTTGATTTGCCCTTGGGAGGTTCATAAGTTTTATCATACCAAATCTTGCAAGTGGAATTAGTTTCCGGTATGGATAATAATGTTGAACCGTTCCTCGACCAAGGACAAAAGATATTAATTAACGGAAAGCTATTTCAGTGGCTTAAATTAATTAATGGGCTAGATAATCTTAAACACGGGAAATAATGACCGGGAGCCATATTGACTGTAATATGGGTTAAGATGGATAGTGCAATATTAATTATGTAGTGGGATTAATTAATATTTATGGGCTTGAATTATATTGTGGCTCAATATTAGATATTCAAGATTCATTAGAAGGTCCAATCTTAATTCTCCTAAAGGCCCCCTGAGTAGCCCAACATATAGTCCAATAACTGAAAATGTGATTAAAATAAAATAAATATTGTTGCTTATATTTCCCTAAAATTTTCGAAATTTATAGATATGATGGGAGAAATATTTTCTTTGGATTTTGTTATGGAATGAAGATATGTATTCTTGGAATACAAGATTATCTCATTAAATTCAAGAAATCTCCCACTAGCTTCTCTATATAGAAATTTTCGAAAAAATAGAAAATATAGTGGGCAAGAAAGATTTTCTTGATTTTCTTGAAAAGATATTATGGAAGATATGTATTTCTTTAAATACAAGAATATCTCATAAATTCAAGAAGATCCAAATCTTGGATTCTTGCACACTATATTTTCGAAAATCATGCCATAATAGAGGAGGTGGGATTTTTGTGGAATATTTTAATTATGGGAAAAATAATATAGGAGATATATTCAAGATTTCTTGGTGACCAAGAAAAGTCTTTTCCCACATTGAAAAATCACTAAAATTTTGTTCACCCTCCCTCTTATAAATAGGGGATGATTAGTTCATTCTCAAGTACAATTCCATGTGCTGGAAATATTAGCAAATCCACATAAGTGGTGCAACAAAGTTTATTTTTTCCTTTTGTTAATTGTTCGCGAGTATCCTTCCACCGGATTGTCGAGCAAGGGCTAAGGGAATACTTGGGAAGTCCTTTTGGTTAGTCCGTCCAACCGAAGTCACTGCCATCCCAAGAGGTACGTTCACGTAAACCCGTAGATTCCGCATGCGTAGGTTTTACGTGGTTTTTTATATGCATGATATGTTGTTGCAATTATTATTTGAATTAATATAGGATTAATTCATGCTAGTAATAATTAATGAATTAAATTTGTATTTAAATATTCACCCCGAATAGATCTGTGCAACTCATTCCCCAACAAATTCTTTTGGAGAAATTCCCCCACGGGACGGTCAAAAGATAGATTTCACATGAATAAATTCCAAATGGATGATTGTGGATTATTACTAGTGGCGACGATGACCCTCCCCACGAGGCTCGATCAAAGCAAAATAATAATTCTGTATTTAATCATGGTTATTACTTAGGTATAAAATTGATATGCATATACTTCCCCGAAGTCCCTGTCAATTTTATATTGGTCAAGTGGAAGCCAACTATTAATCTGGATATTAAAGATTTGTAATTGTTCTTGTTTGTAACCTGCTTGAATGTGTTTAAATAATGACCCGCCCCACGTGGCTTATTTAAACTGTTTTGAGATGTTGGCTGATGCATGTTCATATTTTTTTTGAGATTTTAATATGAAACATGTGATCGAACCTTGTGATATATTTGTGCTTATACATATTATTATTTATTTCAGTTCAGCATGTTGTAACCTTTTAATCTACTGTTAATATACTTAAAGTCAATACAATAAGTATGGAAACCATATTGATTGGAAACAAAAAAATTATTGTCCTAACCGCATCATCTTAGAAAGTGGATTCTTGACACACCAAAATCGATGAAACCAACTAAGGATGTCAAAATATGGGATGACTCGTTATGATCAATGGGAGCGAGAAGATTTGATGAAGGAAAATGGTGGAGGACAAACCCGTAAGGATTACGTCCTCAAAATTGATGGCCCATCCGAACAAACTTGAGGTTCCGAAAAGTATAAGCATTATAATCTGGAGACTCGGATGAATTTGGTACTTCACTCTCTCCTTTAGGTTTTTGAGCATTTTGGCCTCGCTAGTCTTGAGATTTGTTGCAAGCTTTGGTCTCGGGTTGATTTCAGATGTTGATGGGGCACCAAACTCAAGCTTTTGAGTGATCTAATGGAAGATCAAGATTTTCCGTCTTCATCTTATAAATGCTTTGAGGGTTGAAAAGCAAGAAAAGAAGAGGACCAAGAGCCATAAGCAATCAAACTCAATCCTTGCCAAAGGCAATGGTAAGATGAGAATGCCGGTGGTGTCAAGGAAAATCCAAATAGGAAGTGCTTAAAAAGTATGGTGAAAGAGGACAATGGAGGTTTGCTGTTTCAACCCCAAAAAGGGCCTGGAAAGAAAGGTAATTCTCACGCACTAGTTGTTGAAACTTGTTTAGTGGCGATACTTCTCATTTGTGGGTAGTTGATACGAGATCTGGCCACCATGTATGTTTCACGTTCACGGGGTCCCAAATGACCCGACAACTTAGTGGGAGTGAGATCCTCATCACACCGGGTGATGCTATTTAGAGTGGCAAATTTGAAGCGATGGGAGAAATTCACCCGTGTCTTTTGAAGACAAAGTTTAAATTTTAAGAGATTTTCTTTATGTTCCCGTTTTTTGAAAAGAATTCACTTTTCGGTTTCTAAAATTTTTATAATGGATACTTAGTTTCTTCTAATAAGAATGACATCATTTCTTGAAATGATGAATGTAGTTGTTATGGGACATTGGTGAATAATCTCTATACAATTAATCGGCACACCCACTCACGAAAACGTATCCTATAACACATCATTTGTTTCCTAAAAAAAAGAAAACATCGGATCGTGAGCGAAACACTTCTATGGCATCTAAGATTGAGACATATTAATCCAAAGAGGATCCAAAGGTTGGTGAAAGATGGTTCACTTTGGAGTTTCTCCAAGTTGAACCAATTCCAACCTGCGAATCATGTTTGGAGGGTAAAATGACCAAGAGGGCATTCGGAACCAAGGGGAATAGAGCCAAAGAAGTGTTAGAAATCGCTCACACGGACGTATGTAGTCCAATGTCAACCAAAGCAAGAGGAGGTTATGAGTATTTCATCACTTTTATTGATGACTACTCAAGGTACATTATATTTTCCTTATGAAGCATAAATCTGAGACCTCCGAGAAATTCAAAGAATTTAAGGCTCAAGCAAAGAATCATAGGGAAAAACGTATCAAGTCTCTATGATCCGATCGTGGAGGCGAATACCTCAAATATGAGTTTTTGAACTACTTGTCGACGAAGGATTGTATCCCACCACTCGCACGGAACCCCTCAACAAAACGGGGTTGCAGAGCGAAGAAACAGAACTCTTTTGGAAATGGTTAGATCAATGATGGGTTATGTGGATCTTCTCAAGTCGTTCTGGGTTCATGCCTTGGAAACAGCGACTTACATTCTGAACTTGGTGCCATCCAAATCGGTTCCCAAAACTCCCAAAGAATTGTGGACCCATGCAAGCCCTTTTGAGACACATGAGAATTTGGGGGTGTCCGGCCTACGTGTTGGACAAGGAAGCCGGGAAATTGGATCCTCGATCAGAATTAAGGTTGTTTGTAGGATACCCCGAGGGAACAAAAGGGTGTATGTTCTATGGTCCCGAAGATCAAAAGGTGGTAACTAGCACCCACTTTAGATTTTTGGAAGAAGACTATATGAACGAAAGAAGACCCAGAAGTGAGATTACCTTAAGTGAGCTAAGGGGGCTAACCTCATTGCCAACTGTACAAGATGATATACCAAACGACACACTTTCACAATCGGAACCTCGTCGTAGTGGGAAGGTTGTAAGATAGCCCGAGAGATTCATGGGGATAGGAGAGTCCTCGGACTTGATTCCCGGACAAGACGAATCAGACCCATGGACATATGATGAGGCAATCCAAGACAAGGATGCGGTTTCTTGACAAAAGGCAATGAAAGCTGAAATGGGTTCTATGGATCATAACAAAGTGTGGGAGCTAGTCGAACCACTTAATGGGGTCAAACCCATTGGTTGCAAGTGGGTATACAACAGAAAGAGGAGACCGGACGGGAAGGTGGAAGATTATACTCAAAAAGAAGGGATCGACTATGAGGAAACCTTTTCACCTATAGCAATGCTCAAGTCCATCCAGATTCTCTTGTTGATTGCTAAGCATCTCGATTTTGAAATCTGGCAAATGGATGTCAAGACAGCTTTCCTTAACGGAAGTCTTGATGAAGAAATCTATATGCAACAACCCCAAGGCTTCATTGAAAAGAGCCAAGAACACCTAGTTTGTAAGCTCATGAAGTCCATTTACGGACTCAAACAGGCATCCAGAGCTTGGAACCAATGTTTTGATCATGTTATAAAATCTTATGGGTTTGATCAAAACGAGTTCGAAAGTTGTGTGTACAAAAAGCGTGTCGAATCGCATTGGTATTCTTAGTACTATCGTGAGCGACATTACGCTCATCGAATGATGTAAAGGTGTTATCGGGCGTAAGGGCATGGCTTTCAAAAAACAGTTTGATATGAAGGACTTTAGGAAGCGGGCACATCCTTGGGATCAAGATCACTTTCGAGATCGCAAGAAAATGATGATAGGCTTATCGCAAGCTTCATACATAGACACTGTCTTGAAACGATTCAGCATGCAGGATTCCAAGAAAGGCTTCGTACCTTTCAGGCATGGAATCCATCTATCCAAGGAAATGTGCCCTAAGACACAAAAGGAGATAGATGACATGAAAGGCATTCCTTATGCTTCTACCGCGGAAGCCTTATGTATGCACATCTTGTGTATGAGACCGGGATATCTCGCTTTCTTTTTGTGGGCATGGTGGCAAGATATCAAAGTAACCCGGGAAAGAACATTGATTGGCGATTAAAAAACATTACAAGTATCTGAAAAAGAACTCGAGATAGAATGTTGGTTTATCGATCGAGATAGTCTAATCCCCATCGCCCACACGGACTCGGTTTCCAATCGACTTAGATTCCGTAAAATCTACCTCCCAGTGTGTGTTTTTCATGGGGGAGGAGCCATGACATGGAGAAGTGTTAAGCGATATGCATCGCAGATTCTACCATGGAAGCCAAATATGTAGTTGCTTGCGAAGGCAAATGAAAAGAAGCGGTTTGGCTCAAGAACTTCCTAGTGGACTTGGATGTAGTTCAATTTGCCCAAAGACAATCATCATTTATTGTGACAATGCCCGAAAGCGATTGCAAATTCAAGGGAACCAAGAGCCCACAAGGCCAACAAACACATTGAAAGGAAATACCATCTTATACGAGAAATCGTTAAGAGAGGAGATATAGAGGTGGCAAAGATCGGCGTCGGAAAGACAACCTAGCCGATCCATTCACGGGCGGTGCGCCTCGAATACATTCGAGACATGTGGAAGGAATGAGTGTCAAGACCGTTGCCAATCGCTTTGAGTATAAGTGGGAGACATTATTAGGTTCGTGTGGGTGACATTAGTTGTCACGTGTTAGAACTACACGAGACATCTTTGTAGTATACTTAAAAGCGGACTTTGAGTATAAGTGGGAGATTGTTGGGATTATCTTTGAAAGTATGCTTTTTACTTTGTATAATCGGTGAATTTCGGACTTATTTACTGAAATAAATTGTTTATCACTGATGCTTTAAATATCATCGAATGTTTCATATATTTACTGCATATCTGTTCAATAAATAGTAGGTGTTACATTGTAGTTAATTTAGTGATACCAGATCACAGAAGATTAAATTAACAGTCCCTTGTAACTAAAAGTACAATATTCACGACCTAGATGGAAATGAACAATCCATCGTGAAAGGTTGAAGTGTAAGGCTCAGATTGGTTTGTCTTGACAAAGAGATTACACTAGTGCATGTCTGATGCACTGAAGAGGACCTACAGGAGGAAAAATTCTTCAGAACTGAACTAGGAAGAATTAGACCTCAGTGGTTAGTTATTTCTTAATCTTCGTCCCTTAAATAGGATTTGTTGGGAAATGAATTTAATAAAGAGGATTTTGATTAGATCCCAAAACCCCTGAGTATGACATGTTCAGGATAATCTTGATAGATGAATCAGGATTCAGTTTTAGAGTGTTCAGGATATTATCTTGCACTGTATAGTCGGCAGATATAGAACAAAGTTAGTTTTCAAGACTCAAGAGGATATCGAGAACTCAAGACTCGAGAAACCGGCGGCTCATAGAAAATCAAGGTTCGAGAACTCAAGACTCGTGAGAAATATCAAGGCACAAGAATTATCAAGACTCAAGAATATACCAATGCTCAAGATATCCTAATGTTCCGAAGATCAAGCCGAGGAATATAGCCATTGGAATCCGGACGTGGACCAACGAGAGGAAGACAACCAGCTGGAAAAAGCTGCAGAACTTACAAAAGAAGAGTATGGATTTGAATGTAACTCTCTCCAATCGGTAACATTCAAATCCACACTATAAATACAAGTTCTTCCTTCATTATCAGTAGTGGAAGTGCGAAAAAGATAGCAACAATGCTACAGAGCCAAAGAGCGTTATAGCCAAAGCATTCCCACCCTAGAACACAAGTCTATAGATATACAAATATATTCAAAGAGTGTTCTAGAACCCAATCTAAGCAACCCACGATGTATCATAAGCTTAGAGAGATTTTCCCAACCTTAAGCATTGAGGCTAAACCATTGTAAGGAAAAAATCTCACCATAGTTGGAGACAACACCAAAACCCAAACCCAGTGGTGAAGTGAGGTAGTTGTTAGGCAAACCCGAGTGAGGGTGATAAGTCCCGTTGGAGTGTGAACTCGTTAAACATCTCAGAGGGCGATCCCGTGGAGGGTGATAAGTCCCGGGCGAACCCGAGAGAGGTTATAAGTCCGGTTCGAGTGTGAGCTCGGAAATATCTATTAGCAATCCCGTGGAGGGTGATAAGTCCCGCTTTGAAGGAATTTCCCTAGAGGGAGAGTGGATGTAGGATCCGGTTGTCCCAACCACTATATATTCTTTGTGTTGTTTATTGCTTTATGTTTATACTTGTCATACGCGATTCGTTTATAAGCAAAGCACACACACGAGCTTAGAAATGCAAAAATTGGAGCACTCTGCCTCATCCCCCCGCATCTTATATGCACCGGTTAAAACGTCTTTGCTTTTCAGACGCCAAGAAAATAGGTTTTCCCACCAGACCAACAAGTGGTATCGGGCGGGTGCTCAAAAGATTACTTTTTCAATGTTTTTGCTCGAAAGCGGATCTTTCTTTTTAAAACCTATCTCGATCTCGATATCAACAAAGCGGTACCAAGGAAACGAAAGTTTTTTACACAACAATGGAATAATAGAACTTTTCATTGATAAAGGCCCGAAGGTCATTTTACATTACAAGTTACAAATGCAAGAAAACCTGGAGGTCAATACATAACTCTAAACCCTAAACCCTTAAGCCATATCCCTAAACCTTCATCCAAACCCAAACCCGATCTCTGGGGGTGATTAAGAGGAGAAATAGAGATTTTAAATCGATGCTCTCATTTTCCCCACTTAACAGATGAGGAGGCTTGAAAAGGTAATCCTATGCATAAACCGATGGACTCTCCAAGGGAGTGAGAGCGGCATTAATAGGATTTTTAAGCCAGGAGCCCCAAGGAGGAGTAAAAGGGCGCTCCAGCTGTTAAAGGGTGAGTTTGATATAGGAAGATCAGCCGTTGTCTGATCAAGATCGTATATCAAACTCACGTTCATTTTCGAACTAAGTCTGTTGATGGTAGTCACGCTCATAACGATAGACACACAAGGTGCATACTACAGGAGAAAGTGTCTTCTTAGTTGCAAATGCCGAAAGGCCGCGCCACCGTGGTGGTAGAGAAGCTTTGCAACAATCGTATGTGAAATCGTTGACGTTGATGAAAACAGCAAAAAGGGATGAAAAGAGTTGATTTGAGAAGATGAAATCATGGAAAAAGGGGTAAAAGTGTTTCTTGAAGTCTCACCGAAACAAGGGTTCACCAGGATACATGATTCTCTGAAGAAGATATGTATGGTGAATGAGTTATGTTGTGTAAAACATTGGTACAATTTATAGAGGCCAAGCAAGGGTGCGGATGCAAATTTGAGTTCTCAAAGCCTATTTTTAGAAAAATTTGCATCACAAGGACAACATGTAGAAATCACGCGACCGATAATTGGATAAAGTTACGGCGGATTGACATATCGAGTGTATCAGACGATATCTACGCATGTCAAATCGCACCAACTTAGGGAAGAGAGTCTACTACTCTGCACTAAGTTCGCAAGAACATTTTCCAAGAATTGTCTTAATCGAGAAGAATCGATTAGGTCAACAAAAAATCGATTACATACAAAGTCGATCAAATGAAGAAAATCACCGAGCTTGAAAAACTTCACCAAAATCGGATATATCGGTCTATATCGGTTGAAAGGGGAACTTCAACTTGAGGGGAACTCACGGAATCAAAAGTAAATGATTGAGATCGGGACGAGGTCATAGCGGACAAGACCGATCAAGATCGATGAGTTAGATGAGTTCCTTGAGTGAACTGGATGAGTATCTTGAATCGAAATGAAGAAAAGCTAAAACCCAAGAAATCGTAAGAAAAGGTTGCAAATCGTAAGATGAAAGAAAAAGAGACCGATCAAGATCGACGTGATCGAGATCGATATGATAAACCCGAGATGCTAACTCGATATGATGACCGATGCTATTCTCGATATGTTGATCTAAAGAAGTGTTGCTCTAATCAATAATCGATCGATCAAGCAAAAAGGAAATCGAGAAGCATGAAGTGAAAAGGAATCTTTGAAGGCTCAAGAATAAAGTGGATCGAGACTCAAGATAGGTCAAGTGACCAGGGTCAAGAAGCAAAAGAGACTCGAGGGTCGATGTCTCGAAATCGTAAGAAACTGTAACTCGGTCGCCAAGATGAGTATCAAGATGCCCGATCGTACAAGGTCCTTAGAAGAAGAGGAATGAGGAAATGAAAGGTAATGTAAGATTTACCAAGATCAAGACTTGTAATTCTTTATGTTTGTGTCTTTATTTCTTTGATAAGTTCATTGTAATCTGTAACTGATAACATACAATCAATGAAACTTTTATCTTTATGCTCAAAGATAATACATCATTATCTTTTTTACATGTCTTTTATTTTGATATGCCTAATTGAATGTCTCTGATCTGATTATATGCTCATATATAAGGGAAACTATATGATGCTATAAGAAATTACTTAAGTATTTAGTAATGATCTATTTAGAAAAAGATTCATTACTAGAGAAATTTGTTGAATGTTTTTAAATTGATTGGAGATTTACCTTTCTTGTAATAGAAAAAAAACTGAAACCTGAGTATAGGTTATATGTTTGTAACAAGATAGGTTTTGGCATCATCAAAAAGGGGGAAATTGTTGGGAAATGAATTTAATAAAGAGGATTTTGATTAGATCCCAAAACCCCTGAGTATGACATGTTCAGATAATCTTGATAGATGAATCGAGATTCGGTTTTAGAGTGTTAGGATATTATCTCGCACCGTATAGTCGGCAGATATAGAAACGGTGTTAGTTCTCAAGACTCAAGAGATATTGAAACCCGAAGACTCGAGAAACCAAGGCTCATAGAAAATCAAGGTTCAGAGAACACAAGACTCAGAGAAATATCAAGGCACAAGAATTATCAAGACTTCAAGAATATACCGAATGCTCAAGATATCCCGAATGTTCAAGCACCGTTTGAGGAATATAAAAGTGGAATCCAGCTGACGTGGACCAACGAGAGGAAGACAACCAGCCTGGAAAAGCTGCAGAACTTACAAAGAAGAGTATGGATTTGAATGTAACTCTCTCCAACGGTAACATTCAAATCCACACTATAAATACAAGTTCTTCCTTCATTATCAGTAGTGGAAGTGCGAAAAAGATAGCAACAATGCTACAGAGCCAAAGAGCGTTATAGCCAAAGCATTCCCACCCTAGAACACAAGTCTATAGATATACAAATATATTCAAAGAGTGTTCTAGAACCCAATCTAAGCAACCCACGATGTATCATAAGCTTAGAGAGATTTTCCCAACCTTAGCATTGAGGCTAAACCATTGTAAGGGAAAATCTCACCATAGTTGGAGACAACACCAAAACCCAAACCCAGTGGTGAAGTGAGGTAGTTGTTAGGCAAACCCGAAAGTGAGGGTGATAAGTCCCGCTGGAGTGTGAACTCGTTAAACATCTCAGAGGGCGATCCCGTGGAGGGTGATAAGTCCCGAGGCGAACCCGAGAGAGGGTTATAAGTCCATTCGAGTGTGAGCTCGGTAAATATCTATTGGCAATCCGTGGAGGGTGATAAGTCCCGCTTTGAAGGAATTTCCTAGAGAGGAGAGTGGATGTAGGACCGGTTGTCCAAACCACTATATATTCTTGTGTTGTTTATTTGCTTTATGTTTATACTTGTCATACGATTCGCTTTATAAGCAAAGCACACACACGAGCTTAGAAATGCAAAAATTGAGCACTCTCCCTCATCCCCGCTTTTTATATGCACCGGTTTAAAACGCCTTGCTTCCGCTTCATGGCGCACAAAATAGGTTTTCCCAACGACCAACAGATTGAGTGTGGTTAGTAACTATTGCTTTGACTTATTACGGGTAGAGAATCAAGGAGATTCAATACTTTATATCTTGGGCAATATTATTGATCGCATGCGATTGCTAAGATTTAATACGGAGAATCGTGTGCAAGTACGCTTGTTCGATTTGCCCTCTTGGGAGGTTCATAAGTTTTATCATACCAAATCTTGCAAGTGGAACTAGTTTACGTATGGATAATAATATTGAACTGCCCTTTACCAAGGATAAAATATATTAATTAATGGAAAGCTATTTCAGTGGCTTGAATTAATTAATGGGCTAGATAATCTTAAACACGGGAAATAATAATCGGGAGTCATATTAACTGTAATATGGGTTAAGATGGATAGTGCAATATTAATTATGTAGTGGGATTAATTAATATTTATGGGCTTGAATAATATTGTGGCTCAATGTTGATAATTTAAGATCCATTGGAAGGTCCAATCTTAATTCTCCTAAAGGCCCCTCAAGTAGCCCAACATAAAGTCCAATAACTGAAAAAGGTGTTTAAAAATAAAATAAATTTTGTTGCTTATTTTTCCTCATTTTTTTCGAAAGTAGTAAATAAAAGGGGAGAAAGATTTTCTTTGAATTTTGTTATGGAATGAAGATATGTATTCTTGGAATACAAGATTATCTCATTAAATTCAAGAAATCTCCCACTTGGTTATTTACTGAGTAAATTTCAAAATTTTTTGAAATAAAAGGGAAGGAAAGATTTTCTTGATTTTCTTGAAAAGATATTATGGAAGACATGTATTACTTGAAATACAAGTATATCTCATAAATTCAAGAAGATCCAAATCTTGGTTTTCTTTATCCTATTTTTTCGAAAATTGCCATAACAAAAGAGAGTGGAATTTTTATGGAATATTTTAATTATGGAGAAATCAAGTTTTATCTTTTAATCGAAAACCATTTACGTAAAAGTTTTATCTTTTAATCGGATGATGAAATTTCAGATCGGTCGTAAGCTTGGTGCTATCCGATCTTAACTTAGAATGTATGCGCTTTTAAGATTGTGCGATGTGAGAGCAAAGCTTAATCAAAGCAAAGAAGGCACACAAGATTTATAGTGGTTCGACAAACCAATCCCACGCCCACTCTTCCCTTTCACAAGGGCACCAACTTAACCGACTTAACCGATCGACTTAGTTTAGTGTGTTAGTCCAACACAAGACACCAACAGATGTTTTAAGAGTTCTCACTCAACCGATCCTTAAATCAAGATTAGAAACCCTAGATCGAATCTTGCTAAACAACTTATCCTAACTTGGGGTTTGGGTAAGATTGTTGAGGTTCCAACTATGAAATCTTTCCTCAAGGCATAAGCAAATTTAATAGCTAGATGAAAAGATTTCTTGCTAAGAACTTATGGGATGAACACAATATAAAATAAGCTTGTTGTTGTGTTCTTCGTATGAAAATCGACTATAGTTTGAGCTTCTTGATTATGTTGTTTGTCCAAGCATTTCCGTGTTTCACTCAAGTGTGATCCCATATTTATAGACCTTGAGATCAAAGAGCCGCTTGGAGAGCAATTTGAATCTCGTGCTATTTTAGGTAGACTTGCGTGCTTGATGTGACGTCTTTCAGAACGGCATGGCCGAAAGCGTGAATGTGTATTTTATAGCCGCTTTGAGAGAGCAACATCGAATCCCATGAGTATCGCCTCTGCTCATACATGTTTCTTCCTTATCGATGGAAGACTTGCTTTGCGTTGTTGTTCCTCCAACTAAGGTTGGTATTCTTCTTGTTTAGATCGCAGACGATGATAAGATGAAACATCGGTTTTCATCTTATGAGTCGACCTCGATCGGGCCGAATCGATCGGCCTATCCGATAGAGTCTTCTGGCGCTTTGCTGACTTAGCTTCAACCGGGCCGACTCCTACCGATGTAGGTCTTCCGGTCTTATCTTCCGAAGTCATCCGATCTTCTAGTATTCGAGGTTTGAGCTTCATGACTTCCGCCGAAGTTATCCGACTAGATCGGGCCGATCCGATCTTCCGCTCGGTTTAACGCTCGCCTCGCTTGATATCGCCTTTCTTCCGATTCTTCAGATTCGACCTATACATATTGAGTTCCCTCAATATGTGACCTATCTATTACATCGCTTTTTCTATACAATCATTATCAACCGGTCTCCTATAGCAAGAAGAAAAACATCACCACCTAACAGTGTCCGACCGGTCCTATTACATGTGTTTTTGAACTTTCATCAAAACTATAAATTTCCCAACAATTTTTTTGATGAAACCAAAACACCGAGAAACCAAACAAATTGATAAGTATAGAATGCTTAAAGAGCAAGTAATCGTAAGACAAAGAGATTTTGTCTTGGGATCGTAAAAATAAACTTTTCATTAGATATGTTGATTACATGTTACATCGTAAAAGTTTTGAATTTAAAAGCAAATGATCCCTAGACGCCTTCCTCGATTCTTCACCCTTGGGCTTGTATCCTTCCTCGCATTTCTCTTTGGTCTTGTGGAACGTTGAAAATCTGATAGAGTTTCCATTTGACATCGCTTGTTCCGCACTTGATCGCTTATATATGATTTTGCTCAAGATGTCAAAGTAGAATCTCTCAAATGCCACCATCAAACGAGCCATCCGCCTTTCTTCGAGTATATTAATGATCATACTCTTGGCGAGATATCTTTACATTTATAAGCTTGGCCTCATTTTCCGTGATACTTCGTAAAGTCCGGATATTTATTCTCAGAACCAGCTTGAGGAACTCATCATCCGGTGATTCTTCTTTGGAACAAGATCAAGGACAAAGGCATCTAGAAGCCATTCACTTCGATCTTATTCCATTCCTCAAACCTCTTAGCGCAGTGCGGCGGCTTTTTGGTATGATCTCGCCGACTTTTGTCGGTAACCGAGGTTCTCAAAAGCGATTTTCCAAATAATCCTTTCTTAGCCCTTGATTTGAACTTCGCTTTCAACCCTTCACAGGCCCGCTTTTCCGCCTTCTTTCTTCTTCTTCACCATCCGCTTTTTGGACAATCTTACAAATAGCTCCTTATCACCAGATTCCGACTAGTTGTGGCTTCCGGTGACTTTCCCCGTCCGAGTAATCGTCCAGATTTTGATGTCCCAAAGACCAGCAGCACCTTTCTTGCAATTGAGCTTTGTCCATGGGCCTTATCTTCGATGTGTCGGTTGGTTTCTCAGATCCTTCCCCCCTTTTTGGTTTGATCAAAAAGCAAGATTGAGGTGGGAAGTCGAGACCCAAAGTTGATCGATAATGCCCGATAGATCATTAGCGTATAAACCTCAAGTTTGAGTCAAGTAGATTCTCGAACAGCTTGTAATCACTCTTTCTTGCAGCTTCCATTGTAGCAGAGAGTGTCCAAATCATTTTGTCAAATTTCTTTCCGATAACTCGAGCCTTTTCTCAAAGGAAATACCGTAAAAGAAGATTGATTTTGATCCACCTGCTTTTCAAATTGTCATCAACTGATTTTGTAAGCTCAAAGCAGATATGGTGGTCATGGATTGGGAGAACTGATCTCCGATTGCTTCGATTTGTTTGAGACTAATTTGTCTCTCGATCGCTTAGCACTCCTCAATCTCTTCTTTCGCGAGATCTTTGAGACAAGATCCGATCTCCTCGTTGATCGATGGTGATTTGAGATGTAGGAATCGATCCATCACTTGATCGTGTTCGGGCTTGTTTGTGCCTCCTGGTTGGTCGTGAACTCGCAAAGACACAGTTCCACTTTCATCGGCAGCCCCCGATTCACCATTTCAGCTCGCTTTGGAGCTTCTTGAGCGATCTCCAAATTTTTCTTCTTCCCAAGAATTCCAACTTCCCGTGGATCGAGCTTTCACAGATTTATCGATATGAGCTCACCGGTGATCCCACTTTGGCGTACTTCCTCATATCGAAGTCAAAATCATGCGAACTCATCCGCACCACCCATCCGCTCAACAAGTAAGATAAGATCCGAGAAGTTTTTAACTGAGATCTCTCCAGTGAGGATCTCCATGACTTCTTCTCTTATAGCAGATGGGCGACCCCGGCCAGGATACGCCTCATCAATCTCTCGCTCAATTCTTAGTCCCACCATTTTTCCAAATGATGGTCTTTTGTTGATCTGATACGTGAATTATCTGGCCCGCATTCTCGCTGGATGAGATGTGGAAGCTTCGGGTTGTGCTTGAGTCGGCGGAAGTTGTCTGATTTGTTCGACTGCGCAGGGTTCTCACCAGAGGGCGGCTTGTATCCGGTTTCAGTTCATGAGCAGTGAACTAAGAGAGAGACATGCTCAGCAGCCTTTTAGTCCGAAAGCGGTGAATCAACTCGAGGTTGAGGAGAAGGAGATTTAATGATTTGTGCTTCTACCTCAGATCGCTCGGGCGAGCCCTCGTGTTGAGAAGCTTGCTGTCGATTCGTTTTTTTGTTGCGCAATGCATCGCTTCCGGGCGCTTTTTTTTCTTCTTCTCGACTCATCTTCTAGTGCTAGAGTCATGGTAGCTTGCTTTTGCTTTTTTTCGCCTCTTCTCCGGGCCTTCACCAGCTTCTTTTTTTTCGTGGAGCAACCGTGTGGATGAGGCGGCTTTTTTGCTCTTTCCTTTCTTCGCTTTTGTTGAGTGGGCTCCTTGTCATCGCCTGGTGGCCCATATATAACCGGTTGATGAGAGGAAGGCATTGTAGGACTTCACCCATTCTCGATTCCATTCAGCCGCGCTTTGTCCTTCAATATAATCGCAACCTTGTTGAGATTGGCCGACTTTCTTTTTCGTAAAGACCGCCTCGATTCATCGACTCCAAATTTTTCGTGTTCTTGAGCAAGATGGCTTTCGCGAAGCCGCCAATTGATGTTCTCGAGCCCCATCAATTATTGTCGCCATATGCCAGACATTTTGACCGATGTGAGAGCATCCGGGCTAAATGAGATTCCTATGATCGTTTCTTGGATGTAATGTCAAACAACACCAGATTTTTTTGAGCATCGGGCCGATGAATCCGGGCTTCGATGTTTGTTCCGCCTCTCTTAAGAGCTCCTCTCGATTTCTTCGTCCCTCATTCTCCCCTCAGAGAGTGCAGTGAGATTCGCCTCTTTTGGTAAGCCGAACAGACGAAAGTGATGTCCGCATTTTGTCGGGCCCGATTTCTTCTCCGCTAACCGATTTACATCGGTTCCTCCTCTGGTTTTTTTCAGATCCACACTCAAATTCTCGCAAGAATTGTAGTGTTTCATACCGCATCACCGGATTGCAAAGGAGCGTAGAGCAATATGTTTCCAAATCCCAAATTTTTCTTCAATTTGTTCCACCTCCATGGATTCAGGATCCTCGGGGTTCCAAATCGAATCTAACTTATCCTCAAAGATCTTCGCTGCCGCCCGCATAGTTGCACATGATCTTTCCTAGTCCATGAGTGGCCATCTACAGTGAGATAGACTCATTAAATTTGTGCATAATCAATATCAATATCATACCGCATGGAAACAAAAGGCAATGAAGCATAAATTCAAAAAAACAACTTTTGAAAACAATGTTTTTAACGGAAAGAAAGATTCATCATTAAGTTTAAAAGAAAATATTACCGATTCAAATTTTCGAGATGATTTTGAACTCTAAGAAATCGCTTTTGAAACGAGAGAAAAATTTGAAGTTTTTTCAAAGGAAAGTAATGCAAGTTTGTGAAAACGTAAAAAACTCGTAAGGTTTGATGAATCTTATATAGAGGCGAGGGAACAATAAGACAAGATTTTGAAGATCAAACGTTTTGAAAAGATTGTACGCCCCAGATTTAGCGGTTTTTGATCGTAGGGTCGAAAAACGCACGCATAAAAAAACTTTTGGATTTAAAAGCACGATCAAATAGCGCTTAATACATGTACCCCACGTCCGCATTAAATGATTTGCAGAGTACACGCCACAAGGATAAATGGGTACAAGAAGGCAAATAATATCGATACGATCCGATAAATAAGTAAAGAACAAGAGAAAAGAGATACAGATCTCGTTGATCGATATTGTAATCACCAATATTACTTGTCAATGTTGATTCCACTTGTTGATCTTAATCATTCTCGCCTAAGCCTTTAAGAAATTTCCCAATCGATCCTTTCAACCGATCTTCTCCAACAGATCTCGATTTGTTGAAACTTCAGTTTAGCCGATCTTTCCTTGAGTACGCCCGATTTCCCTTTTGATCCTTCCTTGATCAATAAGTTCCCCTTCAACCGATATTTCCGACATAGACCGATATATCCGATTTATTGAGTTTCAAGCTCACCGATCTCTCTCATCCGATCATGCTCGTAAGTAATCGATTTTGGTTGACCTCATCCGATTCTTTTTTTCAGATTAAGCCAATTCTTGGGATAAGTGTTACCGCCAAAACTTAGTCTTGAGTAGTAGCTTCTATTCCCTAAGTAGGCGGATTTGACATGCGAAATATCGCCCTCAATCTCTCGATATGTCAATCAACCGTAATTTATCCAATTATCGGGCCGCAAGTGATTTCTACATCATTCCTTTTGATGCAAATTTCTGATAGGCTTTTTGAAATGAAAATTGCATTTGCATCCTCCTCGTGGCCTCTATAAATTGGACCAATGTTTTACACAACATCACCCATTCACCATACTTATCTTCTTTGTAAGAATCATGTATCTTGGTGAACCCTTGTTTCCTGTGAGACTTCCTAAAAACACTTTTACACCCTTTTATATGGTTTCACCTTCTCAAATCAACCCTTTGCATCCCTTATTGCTGTTTTTTTTCATCATCTTCGATTTCACATACGATTGTCGCAAAAGCTTCTCTACCACCAGTATGGCGGATCTCATTGCAACCGAGAAGACACTTCTCCTAACCGTATGCACCTTGTGTGTCTATCTCGATGACGAATCTGTAACCATCGACTTAGTCTCGGTAAAAATATGCAAAGACATGTGCCCATGAGATCCGACGACCAACTCTTTGGCACACGTGTTCCATTTAACACCGAGAGCCCTACTACTCTTCCTTTTTAGGGCTCCGTGCTTAAGAATCCTATCAAGGTCATTGCCGCCTCATTTTTTTTTGATCTTCCATTTTATGCACCGCCTTTGGGATTCTCGTTTTTTAAAGCCTTTCTCACCCCTTGTTAAGGGGGGAAATGAGAGTTTAAAATCTCTCTTTTCCTTCACTTCCACTGGGTTAGGATGAAGGTTTAGGGTTATAGGTTTAGGATTTTGGTTAACATTTATGTACCGACCTCCGGGTCTTCTTGTACTTGTAACTCGAAATGTAACCTCACCTTCGGTTTTTATCAATGAAAAGTTCTCATTATTTCATCGTTGTGTAAATTCCTCGCTTATGCGATTGTTAGCTCTTAATCTCTGAATCTTGCTTGTTGAATATCACCTAAATCGATTCACAAAGAAATACTATAACCAAATTGATTTAATCGATAATCCTTTAAACCGAGCATTTTCCTTTAACTGATAAACCTTGAATCGATCGGGCCTTTAAACCGATAGACTTTAAATCGATAAACTAAAAATCGATCGGTTCTTTTCGATCCGGTAAATAAGGTAAGTCCGATCGATTTTTGCTTATCACTCTTGAGATCGCTTAAGATACCAAACTCAATTGATTTCTCTCGATCCGTTAGTCTTTAACCAAATAGTTCGAGAACATTCCATCAAACATTTTCGGTGACATTTCTCCAAGATCTAGAAGTCCTAGCTCATTGCATAAATCTCTAATGATCTCAAATAGTGGCTTGGTTAGAATATCGCCTTTTCTCAGATATCAAGATGAATCTTTTCCATTCTCGATATTCTTCTTTTTTCAACGTGATCTCTTATAAAGTGGTGTCCCACATCCACATGCTTGCATCTTCAGATGTAGAACCGATTCGAAAGATTGCAATAAAGACTATTATCGCCACGTAATATAGGTACGCTTTTAGCTACAATGTTGTAATCCTCACCGCCGATCGAGCCAGAGCTTGGGGAACAACAAATTTCCCGCAGCCATATATTCTCGCTTCGCTTGTTGATGTCGCGAATCGATGTCCGCTTTTTGAAAACCACGAGATCGGGCTTTTTACTTCCTAAGAACCGACATGTTCCCGAGGTTGATTTTCTCACGATCTTGCAACCTCCATAATCGTAATCGTAATACCCACTAAGCTTCTAGATTATCATCTCGATGGGTAGAATAAACCAAGGTTTATTGTTCCTTCAGATACTTAAGAATCCGCTTTAGTCGCTTTCTAGGTGGTCGATCATTGATTTGCTTGAAATCTTGCACATACACCTATCGCAAAAGTGATATCCGGTTCTGGCCGGGTAATGTATAATAGAGATCCAATGAGAGCCCTATATTCCTTCCGATTTGTTTTCTCGACCAAATTTCATCTCGATCCATCTTGAATCCAAATATCATAGGAATTTTGGCTTCCTTACTATTTTGAACTCCAAACTTAGCCAATAGATTCCTAGTGTACTTTGCTTTGGCATTTGAATATCCCTTCGTACTTTGTTTAACTTGGAGACCTAGAAAGTAATTCATCCGTCCCATCATGGACATCTCGAATTTCCTTGCATCGCTTTTGTCAATCTTTCACATAGGTTCTTGTTAGGAGATCCAAGATGATGTCGCCCACGAAATCAACCATCGTAATATCTTCTCCATCTTCTATTCTCAATAAGGTTCTCATTCCATCGCCTTTTAGTGAACCCACTTTCAATCAAGAACCGAGAGAGTGTATCATACCAAAGCTCATGGAGCTGTTTTCAGCCATAAAGAGCTTTTCTTAAACGATACACTTGGTTGCCCTTTTTCAAAGCCCGAGGTTGTTCGACATAAACTTCCTCCGCTAGTACCCCGCTTTAAGAAAAGCACTTTTACGCCCATCCGATACACAAAGGAACCCTCTCAGGGAAGATAAGCCGTAAATACCGAATGGCTTCAAGGCGAGCGACCGGTGCAAAAGTCTCATCGTAATCAATTCTTCGATTGAATACCCCTTAGCAACAAGTCTTGCCTTATTTCGTGATAACATTTTTCTCATCTCTCTTGTTCTTGAAGATCCATTTCGTACCAATTACGCCTTGATGACCGGTCTGCCTACTAGTTCCCATACTTCATTTCTCTCGAATCTGCTCCAAATTCTCCCCGCATGGCTAGAATCCAGCTTTGCCTTTGTAATGCTTCCTCTATTGTAGTTGGTTCCTTCATAGACAGATAACAAAGAATACATGGCACTTTCACCAACTGATGTCTAGTTTTAATTTTATCGACGGGTCTCCGATTATCGATCACTGATGATCGGTTATCCGTGTCCTTCGCTCGATTTGCGCGCGGTTTTGAGAACATCGTCCCGCTTCGATAAAAAATCTTATTACTAGCGATTGGGAGTGGTGCAGGTTATGGTCCACTTGATAAGAACAAGTCTCACCGATGTTGGAATCATCATGTGTCGATGTCTGCTCGCGGAGAACTTCAGAGTTCCCCCGAACCGGATGGTTCGATTCTTGTTACCGCCTCAAATTAATCAAATTTTTTCATCGACAGCTTGTTCGCACTTTAGATCCGATTGATCCGTGAATCAGCTAGATCCGAATGTAAATTGATACAGCTTCGATCCTTTTTCCTTGATCGTTAGTCGATCCATTTTCCGAATATCGCCCGCAGATCGTACTTTGTTCTCGAGGCAGATTTCTCTTGATCGTAAGATGCTTCATCAAAGGTTACATGGGGTGTTTCTTCCACAATTAGGGTTCGCTTTGTTGTAGACCCCGAAAGCTTTGCTAGATGAGGAATACCCTAGAAATATACCCTCATCGACTTGGCCTCAAAAGTCTTCAACCGACTTTTCCCATTGTTGTGTATGAAACACTTGCACTCTCAAAAACATGGAAGTAAGAAACACGAGGTTTTCTCGCCTTTCCATAGTTCATAGGGTGTTTTTGTAGTGAGCCTTAGTCGAGACATCTGCTCGCTGATGGCATGCAAAGGTTGATTGCTTCTCGCCGTAAACGGTTTGGTATCGCATGTTCAAATAACATTGTTCGAAAGCAAATTTCTTTTGAGAGTTCTGTTCTCCCGCTCAGCCTACTCCATTCTCATTGTGGCGCCCTCGCACCGATGTTTCATGTCAGATACCAAACTTAGAGCAAAAATCAAGAATAAAAGAGTTCGTAAATTCGCACCTTTATCCGATCCGATTTTTACTACGCCGACACCCTTTTCATTTTGTAATCTTCTTAGCAAATCGGTATCTTGGTTGTCGCCTCATTCTTCTTATGTAAGAATATAACCCGTAAACTTGGAATAGTCATCCACGATTACCAGAGTGTATTTGCGTCCGCTGAGACCGACCGGTGTAACCGGTCCAAACAGATCCATATGAAGCAACAAGAGATCACCGATGCCGTCCTAAATTCCTTTGAATGAAGTTTTGACTGCTTTTCCTTCCCGACATGCAAGACATGTCCGATCCTTTGAGAACACTTCATTCGAAGTCCTTCCACTAGAGACATCCTAGCTATCTTATTAAGAGTTTTAAAGTTCGGGATGGCTCATTCTTTTGTGCCGAGCCAACCGCTACTTTTGGAACTCTTAACAATCAGCACGATTTCTTGGACAACTGCTCCAATCACCGTAGATCGCCCCTTTTCTTGAACCAGCTTAGCAAAAATCTGCTGAGTGACTCGATTTTTGATAGTGCATTGATCGGGCGAGAACTCAACACCAATCCGCTTGTCGCAGAATTGTGAAACCGATAATAGGTTGTGCTTCGCACCTTCGACATACGAGACTCCAGCCATTTGTACATCATCATTCTCTAAGTTCAACCCTTTGGTATAACCAAAGTTATCATCACCGAAGAGTACACACGCTGGCCTTTCGTTCTATGTAGGAACCGAGGAGATGTTTGCTTCCAAATATGTGCCTTGAGCATCCACTATCGATGTACCGATAGTTGCTTGCACACCTCCTTTGTTGGCCGCACCCACGCCAACCCGCAATCGATCAGCTTTAGGTACCCCTTTCTGATTGGGTCCCGAGGGGTTAGGTTTGGATTTGGGGATCCATACAAACAGAGCACTTCTATTGTGATCAACGATCGTAAGGCCCGATTTGTCTCCCATACTGTCAACATAATCATACTTATCCTCATATGCTTTCTCGATTTGTATGATTACTTGTGTGAACCTTGATGACTTAGAAGACTTATGATTTAACTTTTTTCGCTTTGTCTTCTTTTATCCAAAGGTGGTTCAAAAAAGCGAAATTTAAATTTCGACTATAGGGGTAGGTACGATCGCTACCATCAAAAGATTCATATCCTTTTCGCATAGATGGTTTTCGCAGCTTTACCTCAAGCATGCTTATTAGGCAAAATGACCTTGACTGGGTCTCTCAGATTAGACTTCCCTTTTGTAGGTTGTCTTTTCTCGATTCCCGATCCGTTGATCGTTGAGGTCTCTTCGTAAGAACCGGTTCTTCCGTTGATTCCTCGGTGATGCTTTTTACCAAATTGGGGTCCATTTCGCCCTTTCCTCGTTAGGCACTTTTTTACCCGCTCAACCGGTCTCTTACCCCTATTAGATACAAGTTTAGCTTTTGGTGTATCTTTTTTCGTAAATTGCCCGATTACACCTTTCTCGAGATGAATCACGGGGGCTTTTGAGGATGTGGAGGGTTTCTCATAGCCAAGTCCCTCCTTATCAATCTTTATTCAAAAATAGGCGCTCATGTCTTTAACGGTTTGAGATGATTTTGAAAAACATCTATTTTCTTACGCAGATTATCCTCGTGAGGATTTCGACTTTCATGCATTCTAATAGCTCATCGAATTTTGCTTGCAAGATTTTGAAGTCATCGACTTGTCAGTTCGTTAATTTCCATCCGATCTTTGATCTCTTTTCCCGATCGTAAGCTTTAACTTCGAGAATTTTAAATTCCTCGCCATCTTTCCGAAAGGCCACCGATCTAAGTTCGAGGCTTTTCCGAGATCATTTTCTTCAAAGAAGTCGATTATTTCGTCCTCACCTTATCATTCTCAAATTCCACAATAGCATAAGTTTCTCTGATTGGAGAGATCTTCAAGCAATTGCTCCCGAGTAGAGCCAGCAGTCAATCTCCCCAAAGTGTGCTAATGATAAAAGTAAAGTCGAACGAAGCGGGTTTGGAGGTTACCTCGATCGGTCCTCCCCGCCATCGAGGCAGTAGTTCATCATCGCCCCGACGAGAATATCGATCTTCATTTTCATAGAAGTCGACTTCAAGACCACCGATCGAAAGCAAGTCTTCTACAGAGGAGTATCCCGAGTCCCTGAGGGCGATAGAATCGCCAATTCTCGACGACGCTAACCACCATCTCTCTGTCTCTATAAGCGTTGCTCTTTTTGTTCCTCTTTTCTTCCCTCTCTCTCGCGTCAGTCCGGCAACAGGCTATAGTGACTGGCTTCTCACGCTTGAAGCACTCCTTGATCCACCGAACTTTTTTCTTCCGTGAATCACTCCGTCTCATATGACCTATCGGTGATTTCCCTTTCGATAGTAGTCCGAGTTTCTTCTATCCGATTGGTTATCTCTTCCTTCCTTCGCCGTCGACTATCTCTTTCCCTTTCATCTCTGCGGATCCCTCCGATCATCGATCTCGGTTCTTTCGAGATCTATTGTCCGATCTCCTATCTCGCCCCTCGCTATGTTGATAGTCCTTATAAAATCTTCGATACTTACCAAGTTGTATATCCGACTTCTCAAGCTTCCCGGTAAGTAAAGCGATCCGCTCGCATCGACTTAATATATTTCCAATGGGTTCATTGGCCTTTGTTCTCGCTATCGTTGCCTTTGAAAGCAAATCGATTTTGAAGTCGAGGTTTCAAAGCAGGACCTCGCCTTTCATCGCCTTGACCTCTTTCAATCAGTCGAACTCGTGAGCTTTAAGACTCAAGAACAAGCTACTAGGTTTCATTCTTGAAATGTCCCGCAATCTTTGATTACCGTGGACCTTCATGTCCCACTTCTCAAAGAGAGACCTTAGGATCTTATAGTTGATATCTTTATCGACATCTCTCTACCAAGTTCTCGGCTTGTTTATAGACATTGTAATTCTTCCATCGAAGTTCGTTGATGGTTTCGTTGGGCAAAGATCTTTCGCCGAACTTCACCAGTTCGGCTTGAAGACGGGCCGCCTTTTATCCGCTCATTTCCCTCGCAGATTCAAAATTAGTATCCCACATTGCTTTCGCAGATTTGAGATACTTAATCTTTTCTTTGGTGACCTTATCCATTGTCTTCATGATGATATGTCTTGCAATGGTGTCCAGAGTATGCGCTTTCTTCTTCAGGTCCATCGTATCGGGCTTTTTTCGCATAAAGACTTCCCGGGAAAGTCCGGATCTCCTCCGATCGCAGGATTGTCGTAGTAAATGATGATGGGTCCTCTCGATGACTTCCATCATTCTCGCCAATCGACGAGCCTAGATGGTTGGACATATATATGGCCTAACTGCATACTCATCAATTGAGAACTTCGCAGATCATGATACATACCGGACGTGTTATCCATGCCGAAAGTGATTTTGGAAAATGAATGAGTTTTTTTTTTAAAACGGTTTTTCAAGATCGGGTTCATTGACCACAATGACACGTAGTCAAGGGTCGGAAGAACCAACCGCCTCGATACCACTTGTAGGTCCCGAACGAAAGTTAAGTGAGGGCGTAAGTCTAGAGGGAGGGGTGAATAGACTTCAAAAAACTTTTCGCAGCAGATCGTGTGAGAGCAGATAGCCCGATCGAGGCGCGAGTGAATCATTTTTGGTCCGATAACCAACTTATCAAACGCCGTAAAACGAATCGGGCCGTAACTATCGATTAACCGATGTGTCGCGGAAGCTTAAGTTTTACCCGTGAAAAAACCAAATTTGTATAAATCCGATTCCAAGTTTTATCTTTTTAATCGATGACGTAAATTTCAAACCGATCGATCGTAAGCTTGGTGCTATCTCGATCTTAACTTAGAATGTGTATGCTTTAAGATTGTGCGATGTGAGAGCAAAGCTTAATCAAAGCAAAGAAAGGCACACAAGATTTATAGTGGTTCGACAAACCAAATCCCCACGTCCCACTCTTCCCTTTCACAAGGGGCACCAACTTAACCGACTTAACCGACCGACTTAGTTTAGTGTGTTAGTCCAACACAAGACACCAACAGATGTTTTAAGAGTTCTCACTCAACCGATCCTTAAATCAAGATTAGAAACCCTAGATCGAATCTTGCTAAACAACTTATCCTAACTTGGGGTTTGGGGTAAGATTGTTGAGGTTCCAACTATGAAATCTTTCCTCATGGCATACAGCGACTAAAAAGCTAGATGAAAAGATTTCTTGCTAAGAACTTATGGGATGAACACAATATAAAATAAGCTTGTTGTTGTGTTCTTCGTATGAAAATCGACTATAGTTTGAGCTTCTTGATTATGTTGTTTGTCCAAGCATTTCCGTGTTTCACTCAAGTGTGATCCCATATTTATAGACCTTGAGATCAAAGAGCCGTTGGAGAGCAATTTGAATCTCGTGCTATTTTAGGTAGACTTGCAGTTTGATGTGACGTGCTTGAACGGCATGGCCGAAAAGCGTGAATGTGTATTTTATAGCCGCTTGAGAGAGCAACATCGAATCCCGCGAGTATCGCCTCTGCTCATACGCGGTTTCTTCCTTATTGATGGAAGACTTGCTTTGCGTTGTTGTTCCTCCAACTAAGGTTGGTATTCTTCTTGTTTAGATCGCAGACGATGATAAGATGAAACATCGGGCCATCTTATGAGTCGACCGATCACCGAATCGATCGATCTATCCGATAGAGTCTTCCGGCGCTGTTGACTTAGCTTCAACCGGGCCGACTCCGGCGATGTAGGTCTTCCGGTCTTATCTTCCGGAAGTCATCCGATCTTCTAGTATTCGAGGTTTGAGCTTCATGACTTCCGCCGAGTTATCCGACTAGATCGATTCGATCCGATCTTCCGCTCGGTTTAACGCTCGCGCCTTGATATCGCCTTTCTTCTGATTCTTCAGATCTGACCTATACATATTGAGTTCCCCCTCAATATGTGACCTATCTATACATCAGTTATTCTATACAATCATTATCAACTGGTCTCCTATAGCAAAGAAGAAAACATCACTACCAATGTGTCCGACCGTCCTATTACATGTGTTTTTGGAACTTTCATCAAAACTATAAATTTCCCAACATTTTTTCCTCCCTATTCCATGTGCAAAAATCGGCCAACACCCTCTATAAATAGGGGATGAATGTTTCATTCCCAAGTACAATTCCATGTGCTGGAAAAATTAGTAAATCCACAAAGGTGGTGCAACAAATTTTATTTTCCCTTTTGTTAATTGTTCGCGAGCTTCCTTCCACCGGATTGTCGAGCAAGGACTAGGGAATACTTGGGAAGGTCTTTTGATGTGTTTTCATCGACGAGACCATTGTCGTTCCAAGAGGTAAGTTCACGTAAACTCGTAGTAATTCCGCATGTGTAGGATTTACGTGAACTGTTTATATGCATGATTTGTTGTTGAATTATTATTTGAATTAATATAGGATTAATTCATGCTAGTAATAATTGTTAGAATTAAATTTGTATTTAAATAGTCATCCCGAATAGATCCGAGCAATTAATTCCCCAACACCCAGGAATGAAAATACTCAAGCAGATGCCCTAGCTCGGTTGGCGACTTCGAAAGGAGCTGCCAACATGTCTGATATCACGATCATCAAGCTCGTCGTCCCGTCGGGTAGCCAGATCCTCGTCGCACAAATTTGCCCGAAGAAGATACGTGAATGACCCCCATCATTAAGTACATCCAAAGTGGCGAGCTCACTGAAGATAGGATTGAAGCCCAGCGACTCTAGATGAGGGCGGGCAGATACGCGATCATCGATAGTCAATTGTATAAGCGAGGTTTTGCCCTTCCCCTTCTGAAATGCGTAACACCCTAGGTCGGCAAGGAAATAATGAAAGAGATTCACGAGGAGTATGCGGCAATTATGGTGGAGGTCAAGCGCTCGACCATAAGATTCTACGACAAGGTTATTTTTGGTTAACTTTAAAACAAGACTCGCTCGAGTATGCCAAGACTTGCAAGTGATGCCAGGTCTACACCCCAAAAATCAAAGGCGCCCCAGAAGAGGTCGTCTCAATTTACAGCCCTTAGCCCTTCGCCAAGTGGGGAATCGACCTAATCGGTCCATTTCCCACGACACCAGGCACCGTGAAGTTTGTCATTATGGAAGTCGACTATTTCACAAAATGGGCAGAGCCGTCAAGTGGGGAAAAACATTGTCTCAGGTTCGGACTCCCGCAAGTGATCGTGTCAGATAACGGGCCACAATTCGACGGGTGGGAAATCAGAACCTTCTTCGAAAAGTGGAGAATCACCAAACTATTCACAACCCCCTACCATCCGTAGTCAAACGACCAAGTCGAGGTCGTTAACAAGATTATCAAGCACATCCTCAAAAAAAGAATCGAGGGCGCAAAAGGAACTTCGACAAGCAAGCTCCCCGAGATACTCTGGTCGTATAGGACCACATGCAGGAGTTCAACAGGTGAGACACCTTTCTCACTCGCCTTCAGGTCAGAGGCAGTCATCTCAGCCAAAGTTCATTTCCCGACATATTATACGTCGTAAACCATTGGTGAAGAGAACGACCGAGCTCAAGACATCAACCTCGATCTGCTCGAGGAGAAGCGAATCAACTCGAACATCCGCAACGAAGTCTACAAACAGAGATAGGAAAAATATTACAATTCGAAGGTATAGGTTCGCCAATTTCGAAAAGGCGACCTCGTATTGAAAAAGATACAAGGAGTCAACAATGTGTTGGAATTTAGAGGCATGTAAACACGTAATACATGCGCAGCAGAATTAAACAGTTCACCAACAACGAACATATAATTGCATAATTAAATACGTATAAACATAAAGAGAAATCTTACAGTAAATCGTATGCATATTTCTCTACTATGGTATCCACGTAATCCCCGTTCACGGACTTGCACAGATTTGCCAGCGTTGAATCTGAGACGTAATTTGCTAGGAAAATTCATATTCTAGATTTTATGGAGAAATATGAATTAACGTTATTTGTGAATTCCCAAGATCTCATATATATATAGGAGAGATCCAGCTTAAATCTTAAGTTAACTTGATTAGAAAATAAAATCCCTAATCTTATAAAATAAATCTCTTAGATTTATTTCCCATACATAAAATCTCTACGGATTTAATTCCCATGTATATCAAATCTCTACGGATTTGATTCCATATATATTAAATCCTATAATAATATTCCATATATTATTATTGGGAATCCTATTTAATTAAATCCAATTTAATTAAACATTAATAATAATTAATTCCAAATTAATCTATTATTAATAAATTCTCCATAAATTAAATATTAAATCCAATTTAACATTTAATCAACCAACTATAATCCGTAAAAGGGAACTACTTGTTGTGTGACCCATAGGCCCTCATATATCGAGCGATTAGTCAAACTAAAGGTCTTAATTGAACCTTAGACAATAAATCAGACATTCTCAATATATGAGGTACGTTGCGAGAAACGTGCAACTACCTGTAACTGAAACATAGGTTATTACGATTTCCTCCTTTCATTTGCGAATGCTCGATTAAGTCTTGAACATGATGAAGTGTCTATTCAAATAAATTAATCATATTATCTCTAATCACTAATTGATCATGTATGTCACACTTAGCCACAAAGTCTAAGTTGATGTGCATCGACCGATGACTTTGATCCAATTATGATGAGAAGATGAGTATTCTCTCTAAATCCACATTGAGGAATGAATCCTATTCATGGCTCAACTACCACGCACATGCACTTCATGATGAACCCAATCCAAACCATATCTATCCATGGAAGGGTGCAAGCGTTGGTCATGGTCAAAGTTCATCATCCCACACATATCGTGCGTATTGACCTCAAGTCAAAGGAGTATCGCATCGCTCCCACTAACCGAGATACCCCGTAGACACATATAGTGGAAATACATCAAATGATTTCTTGAATGGGTATACCAATACCCTCTAAGGTATTTGTGCATCCATCATGAGATACCTAGTATCTCGTAGTAAGTGAGATCTTACTACACTCTCTAAGAGTATGATGCAGATCGCACACCAATCTCCATCAATGTCCCATTCTTGATGATCCTTGATCGGGGCTATTTAAGAATCATGCTTAAGTCATCTGAGTTCTCACAACCTCAATGACAACAATGATTCATGGGAACACTTGCATGAATAAATGCAAACAATCAAACATAATATTCAAACAAGTGTATTGCCATACATTAATATTAAGTGAGCTATAATATTAAATCAAACTGAATATCATCGAGTATTATGTCCTTATAATAGATTGTCTCTAGGACACTAACACTAACACAATGGTCCTTTAGACCCAACATGGGAAGGACCGTTCAGGGTCGCCAAAGCTCTACAAAACAGAGCCTACGAACTCGAAGACATCGATGGAACTCCAACCCAATACCCGTGGAACACGACCTTCTTGTAGAAATATTATCAGTAAGAGCTCTACGACAGCTCAACTAGTATAACTAATAGGAACTTATTTCGGTTGTAAATGTAGTGTTTTTCTACATATATACAAAGTTCCAATTTTTCTATCTGATTCTCTTTCCAAAATTATTGAAGTAAATCAGTTCGAAAAATGGGGGGCAGGTCTATAAACCTCTAGCGAGCTCATTTTAACTTTGAAGCAACTACCAAGCATGAACTTCCCATTTAGCGAGCTAAAAGGGCAGGTCGTCAACTTTCCAAGGAAGTCAACTATCACCAGCCTAGTTCGCGAAACAAAGCGTATTCGGGCAAAATAGCATGATAACTTAGACAAATTACAAATTTTAGTCAGTTATTATGTTCGCGAAGTCGCAACCAAGTAAGACGACATATTAAAGGAAGATCAATAACTTAGACAAATTACAAATTTTAGTCATTTATGAAGTTCGCGAAGTCGCAACCAAGTAAGACGACATATTAAAGCGAGATCAATAACTTAGAAAAATCTACAAATTTTAGTCAGTTATAAAGTTCGCGAAGTCGCAACCAAGTAAGACGACATATCAAAGCGAGATCAATAACTTAGACAAATTACAAATTTTAGTCAGTTATTAAGTTCACGAAGTCGCAACCAAGTAAGACGACATATTAAAGCGAGATCAATAGCTTAGATAAATCTACAAATTTTATTCAGTTATCAAGTTCGCAAAGTCGCAACCAAGTAAGACGACATATTAAAGCGAGATCAATAACTTAGACAAATTTACAAATTTTAGTCAGTTATCAAGTTCGCAAAGTCGCAACCAAATAAGACGACAAATGACGTTAATTCATATTTCTCCATAAAATCTAAAATAGGAATTTTCCTAGCAAATTTCGTCTCAGATTCAACGCTGGCAAATATGTGCAAGTCCGTGAACGGGGATTACGTGGACACCATAGTAGAGAAATATGCATACAGTTTACTGTAAGATTTCTCTTTATGTTTATGCGTATTCAATTATGCAATTATATGTTCGTTGTTGGTGATCTGTTTAATTCCACTGTGCATGTATTACGTGTTTATGTGCCTCTAAATTCCAACAACGTGCACCTATCTTTTGAAGATAAGTTTTTAGTTTTGAGAGATGTTCTTTAAGTTCCAGTTTTTCGCAAAAACCTTATTTCAATTTCTAAATTTATTAATGATGGATATTCTGTTTGTTTTTATAAGCAAGTTATTGTTTACCGTAACGATGTGTTTATTTGTCATGGAATTTTGCGGAACAATCTCTATACTATTAATTGTGCACACCACTCACAAAATGCATCTTATGACACATCGATTGTTTCATGCAATAAGAGAAAACGTTCAGAAAATGTGAACGAGATACTTCTATGGCATCTAAGACTGGGTCATATTAATCTAAATAGGATCCAAAGGTTGGTGAAAGATGGTTCGCTGTCGGACCTACAGTTAGAACCACTTCCAACCTGCGAATCATGTTTGGAGGGTAAGATGACCAAGAGGGCATTTGGAGCCAAGGGGATTAGAGCCACAGAAGTGTTGCCGTCGTTCCAATCGACGTGTGGTCCAATGTCAACCAAAGCTAGAGGTGGCTATGAGTATTTTGTGACTTTCACGGATGATTACTCAAGGTTCGGGTACATTTTCCTCATGAAACACAAGTCGGAAACCTTTGATAAATTCAAGGAGTTCAAAGACGAAGTGGAGAATCATCAGGAAAATAGTATCAAGTTTCTGTGATCTGATCATGTGGGCGAATACCTCAGCGATGAGTTTTTGAACTACCTGTCAGACGGGGGCATTGTTTGCCGCTTGATCGCACCTTAAACCCTCAACAAAATGGGGTTGCGAATCGAAGAAATGTATCACTCTTAGAAATGGTCGATCCATGATGAGTTTTTCAGATCTACCCAAGTCGTTTTGGGGGTCATGCCTTGGAAACAAAAATACTTACGTTTTGAATCTGGTGCCATCCAAATCGGTTCCCAAAACCCCTAAAGAGTTGTGGACCGTGTAAGCCCAGTCTGAGACACCTCAGAATTTGGTGGTGTCCGGCATACGTGCTAGATAAGGAAGCCGGTGTTAGATGTACGAAACTAAGATTGTTTATAGGATATCCCATGGGAACGAAAGGGTGCATATTCTATGGTCCCGAAGATCAAAAGTTGGTAATAAGTACGCACTTTAGATTTTTGGAAGAAGACTTTATGAACAATCGAAAGCCCAAAAGTGAGATTACCTTAAATGAAATAAGAGGGCAAACTCCTATACCAACTGCATGCAGTTGATATATCGTTGGCGTCACACGAACCAATCGAAACCTCATCGTAGTGGGAGGGTTGTTCGACAACCCGAGAGATTCATGGGGATAGGAGAATCTTCGGATTTGGTCCCCGGATAGTGAATCGCACCCGTCCTACAAGGAAGGCGGTCCAAGATAAGGATTCGAATCCTCGCAAATGCGATGGAATCCGAGATGGGCTCAATGGATCATAATCAAAAGTGGGGAGCTAGTTGAACCACCCAGTGGGGTAAAACCCATTGGATGCAAGTGGGTCTACAAGAGGAAAAGGGGACCGGACGGGAAGGTGGAAACCTTTAAAGCTAGGCTTGTGTCAAAGGGATACACTCAGAAAGAGGGTATCGATTATGAAGAAACCTTTTCGCCTGTAGCCATGCTTAAGTCCATCTCAGATTCTCTTGGCAATAGGCTTTAGCATTCTAGATTTTGAGATCCGCAAATGGATGTCAAAAAAGCTTTCCTTTAAGGGAGTCTTGACGAGGAAATCTATATGCAATAAATCGAAGGTTTCATCGAAAAAGGCCAAGAACACCTTGTGTGCAAGCTGAGAAAGTCCATTTATGGACTTAAGCAAGCATCTCGGGCTTGGAACTAATGTTTTGATCATGTAATAAAATCTTATGGGTTTGATCAAAATGATTTCGAGAGTTGTGTTTATAAAAAGTGTGACGGAACTGCCTTGGTATTCCTAGTACTATCGTGATTTATATTCTCGCTCATCGGAAACGATGTAAAAGTTTTGTCAGACGTAAGGGTATGGCTGTCAAAATAGTTTTATATGAAGGACTTAGGGAAAGCCGGTCATATTCTTGGGATCAAGATCACTCGAGATCGAAAGAAAAGAATGATCGGCTTATCGCAAGCTTCATACATAGATACCGTTTTGAAGCGTTTCAACATGCAAGATTCCAAGAAGGGTTTTGTACCTTTTCGTGCCGCGGAATCCATCTATCGAAAGACATGTGCCCTAAGACACAAAGGGAGATAGATGACATGAGAGGCATTCTTTATGAGTCGGCAGTGGGAAGTTTCATGTATGCATTGTTGTGTACGAGACCGGATATCTGCTACGTCGTAGGCATGGTAGCGAGATATCAGAGCAATCCCGAAAATCAACATTGGACTGTTGTTAAGAACATTCTGAAGTATCTGAAAAGAACTCGAGATAGAATCTGGTTTATCAGTCAGACGGTTTATTTCCAGTGGGATACACGGACTCGGATTTCCAATCAGACCTAGATTCCAGAAAATCTGCCTCGAGTAGTGTGTTTTGTCTGGGGGGAGGAGCTGTAACATGGAGAAGCGTTAAGCAGAAATGCATCATCGATTCTACCATGGAAGCCGAATATGTAGCTGCTTGTGAAGCATCGAAAGAAGCGGTGTGGCTCAAGAACTTCCTAGTGGACTTGGACGCTGTTTCGAATTTGCCCAGCACAATCACAATCTTTTGTGATAATGCCGGAGTAGTTGCAAATTCAAGGGAACCGAGAGCCCACAAGGCCAGCAAACACATTGAAAGGAAATACCATCTTGTACGAGAAATCGTTAAGAGAGGAGATATAGAGGTGGCAAAGATCGCGTCGGAAGACAACCTAGCTGATCCATTCACAAAGGGTCTGTCTCAGTTAACATTCGAGAGACATGTGGAAGGAATGGGTGTCGAGAGCGTTGCCAATCTGCTTTAAGTATAAGTGGGAGAAAAGTTATTAGGTTGATGTAGGTGACATTAGATGTCACCAGATAATACATCAGACATCTTGGTATACTTAAAAATAGACTTAGATAAATCTACAAATTTTAGTCAGTTATAAAGTTCGCGAAGTCGCAACCAAGTAAGACGACATATTAAAGCGAGATCAATAACTTAGACAAATTACAAATTTTAGTCAGTTATTAAGTTCGCGAAGTCGCAACCAAGTAAGACGACATATTAAAGCGAGATCAATAGCTTAGATAAATCTACAAATTTTATTCAGTTATCAAGTTTGCAAAGTCGCAACCAAGTAAGACGACATATTAAAGCGAGAACAATAACTTAGACAAATCTACAAATTTTAGTCAGTTATCAAGTTCGCAAAGTCGCAACCAAATAAGACGACATATTAAAGCGAGATCAATAATTTAGACAAATTTGAATCAACCCTCAAGTCATAAAGTCGCGACAAGATAAGATGACGTATCAAATGGGAGATCGTTTCAACAAGAACAATGTCCGAAGTGATTTCATTAACATGGAAAAGAAAGTACAAAATGAGGCCTTCTCGGGCTATGAGAATTACAAAAGGACATAGAGAGGTCGGTACATTTTCAGAAAAAATGGTAGCAGGGGCATCAGCTTTAATCCTAGTCCATCACACCTTCCTCCCCGCTCGGCCGAGTCTCCACCTCGGGGTCCATTCTCTCCTCCCTCTCCTCCCAGCTGGCCAGATCTCTGTCGCAGGACTCAGTTCCTCCACCCTCTCGACCACTGGATTTGAAGGCGCTGAGGTCAGATCGTACATGTTGAGATCTTCAATGCCTTCGAACCGGCTCAGGTAAACCCGTCAGGCCTAAGGTCGGCAATGGGGAGAGAATCCTCAGGTTTGGGAGGGTTGAGGTCAAAGTAGGACGACAGCTCCACGACCAGGGATGCCTTGAGGGCCGACGCCTCAGGGAAAGAGCGAGCTATGCGGATGCATTTCACCATGGCCACAACCGAGGCAAAGTTGCCCACACGTCATCTAGAATTGCGTTATCCTCTTTAAGGTGGGCAATCTCATCTTTCTCTTTGAGATCAACCCCCTGGAGGCGGAGAAGCTCGTTTTTCTCCTGAATGACACCCTCTCGGAGATCCAGATCTGCCTCAGAAGGCCGACCTGCGCCCTGCTAGCCTTTAGCTCGGCATCCAGGCCCGCAACTTTTTTGATAACATAGTATCCGTCTCAAGGGCCGACTAGTTCAGGGGACTAGAACCCACCGTCCACTAGCGGGGGCTCCACTTCAAGCCAGAGCTAAGCTCTGTTGGACTGTCCATCTAAAGAGTTGATCGCACCTAAGAGGGTTCGAACCTGAGACCTAGAGAGGAGCATACTTCTAAGTCTCAAGCCTACAACCACTAGGCCAACCCTTGGGGGTTAGGCCCACAACTGAATCCTCCAAATCCCGGGCCTTCTTCTCCATATTCTCGAGGTTGATTTTGGTCGACTCAGCTAACCCGAGGGCAAGGTTCTTGGTGTCGACGACCTCCTGCCGAGCCTCCTCCGCTTGTTTCTTCTCCTCAAAGGCCCTCCAGACCCGCTCATCCGAAGTAGTGAAGTCCTCGGAGGCCTTCATCATGGTTGTGGCCAGCCGGCCCGCGTACACCATGGCCATCCAGATGTTGCCCACAGGCCCGACGTCCTCCACGATATGGTCTAGGTAGAGCGTCCAAGACCTGGCGGGTAGCTCGCAGGCCTGATGCAGATAGCTCAGCAGGCCCTGCAGAGTGTTAAGGCGCTGGGAGCGGAGGTAACCCAAAATGAAGCCCGACTGGTCGGGGGTTTCCTTATAGAAATTGTGAGACGGGCAGTTAGAAGAAAGAAAAAGGCAACAAGAGAAGCAAAGACAATATAAGAAGCTTAAGGCATTTACACAGCCGATCCACTCCAACCAAGGATGGTCCTGTCATCCTTCGATCGCTCCTCATCTGGGATGCGGCCATACTGGGAGCCCGCGGAGCTGGACGAGTTAGCACCTAAAGGCGATCCTCGAGTCTCATCCCCGCGATGACTCCTCTTGGAGCGATCGTCGAAAGGTTGGCGGTCCCGGCGTTTCGACGAGCCTTCCACCCTTTTCCCCTTGTCCGACGACAGGCGAGGTCGTGGGGCGATCTGCTCTGGAGGAAGAAATGGCTTCGGGCCCTTTGGTCTGCTGGGTCCCGAGATCTTCCTCCACATAGGAAGCTTTGGCGAGCTCTTGGGCCACTTTTTCAGCTTTTTGTTTGGTCTTAGCTTCGGCGAGTTGTTTCATCCTTTTCTTCTTCATGGCTGCGGGGTTGGAGGCTGACATGGCTTCAACCTCGGCAGGGGTGGGGATGATAGCAAGATTAAAATGCAGTGCCGCTGCCAACAAAAATATCGGGGTCAGCCGGGCAATAAACCCCCAACTCTTAATAAGAGAGAAGAGACCTACCTCGTGGGTTCTGAACCCGCAGATGATTGGGACCAATTAGCAGACCCGAGTCCTTCCAAGATTCGTTCGTGCCCAATATTTTGAGCGATCTATCGGAGAGATCTTATCGGCAGACCACGACTGTGCGAGCTATGAAGTTTGAAAAAAGTGGCTCTTCCGTCGTTTTGGCTGCAAAAGGAAAGTGAAGTCAAATCAGCGACTAAGGAAACATAAAGAAATACTGGGACTTACTCTGGGCAAAGCCGAACTCAGTCCTAATATTAATCCGGCAACCTCGACCAGATTCCTCCACCGGGCTCCGCCAGTCTCCGGAGACCCACCAAAACAGCGACTTCCATCCCTCCACCTTGTTCGGAACATCCTCCACTATCTTATTATCAGGGCGAGCCTGCACGTAGTACCAACCGTCCCCCTCGGCGTGGGCGCCCACTATATTGGTCAACGAAAGAATCTCATCAACTGCGGGAAGGTGGTCGGGCTGGATGGACCCGAACACGGTCAGCAGCCCGATCAACGTGCTCCACCCATTTGGCATAATTTGGGTTGGGGCGACGTCCCTCCAGTTCAGGATCTCATTGATCCTCGGGTGGAGGGGGAAACACAGGCTGGCATCCATTGCACCCTGATTGATGGCCACGCACCCCGTGGGGGGTTGGTCGGCCCTCTGGTCAAGGGTCGGGACCCAGAAATGAACATCCCAGGGGACCTCGTACCACTCCCGAAAAAGACCCAATTCGGCCTCTTCAATCGAGTTGGCGACCTCGCCGATCATAAAAATGATTTTTTTCCTTTTTCGTTTTCCCTTTCTCTCTCGGTAGGCCATTGATCGGGGCATTGGTAGGGAAAATTCCAGACATACTCTTTGAAGGTGAGTCCGAAAGGGCATGCCTCCGTCCGGGCGAAGGGAACCACGGTGACCAGAATGTTTTCCTAAACCATCGTGTCAAGTGACGGCCCACTAGTAGAAGGCCAGCCTGGCTGGGGTTGGCCCGAACTTCATGACCAATCAGCAAGTCAACGGGGAAATCCCCCAGCCAATCTTCCTCATCTCCATCCACAACATCATCTTTGCGGAAGAAGGCAGAGAAGTGCGAGTTAGAGTTCGAGCCCCCACCGCTCATCTCATCGCGGGTGGTGGAGCCGGAGGACACTTCAAAGACGGGGGGCCGCCACTGGAAACCGCTTTTGATGGCGGCGCCCCTGATTAACGCGGCGGAGATGTGGCGGTTTCTTCGGAGAGGGCTTGCAAAACCGTGCCAGTTGACTGAGGATCCATAGACTGCTGGAGGAAAAGGGGTTTATTACCTGAAAAACCTTGTTTACTGAAACTCTTGCGACGGTGAAAAGCTTCACGGCGAGTGTTTTGCAGAGAGAAGAGAGAGAGCAAAAGTACGAAAGCTAGAGAATGAGGGGGAATCCTCGCTTAAATAGAGAGCAACTAGGGCGCGTGGAGCTCGCGGATCAAGGCCTCCCGCGCGTCGCGGCGCTTGGAATCTGGCGTCTGTGGAACACGCGCCATCATCACACCTGCAAAAAGTAACCCCAGACGTCACGATATGCCGCCCTCGAAATACGAAGCGTCACATCGTGTCTCACGGACGTGCCGCGACCTGAACAAAATCGATGCATTTGTCGCTCACCAGGCCCCTTTCCGAGCTCAAAGCTCGAAATGCGACCTGGGGGGCAATTGTTGTATGAGAATTGTTCGAGGGTGGGTGAGGTCTCGTACTTGGATAATATAATTAGTTCAACGATTTATAGTCGCGTGATGATCGGTAACTATATAAAGATTAAAGCGAGGTCCCGGCCCGAGTAGAAGTTAAACGACCTCTTTATAAGCCAGGGTATTCCCGACCTGTCCAGATTGAGGTCAAACCTCTGTCCGACCTTGGTCATTGCGAGCTTGAAGGGGACCTCGGCCCTTGGCTCATAGATGGCACAGAGCCCCAAAGATCGTGCCTGCACATCTGTGCCCTTTGGTGGGCCAAGATCATAGAAGACTTTCCCCAAAGGGAAACTGTTCTCTGGAGAAAACGCGAGTTACAAGAGCAGGGGACGCCAAAGAGGAAAGATATCAGGTAGCGACCCTGAACGCGGCGTAAGCGACCTCGAACACAGTGCCAGCGACCTCGAGCTAGTGAGTCCAACTAGGAAAATCGGAGATAATGGCGGTTTGAGCCGATTTTAGTCTAGAATTTATCCTGCGGGCATTAATGACCCCTGGCAGACTCACATTAACTGCCTAGAAGCTAGGGTTTAGGGGTCTACTCCCATGTGTGTTGTAGTATAAATATTTGTAGTTAGAACTCATTTAAGGGTTCACAAAAATATCATTTATTGCAAGACTTTATCAGCCAAAAAGAGGTCACTTGACCCAAATCCTCTAGCATTTATTACTTGCATTCAATCTTTATCAACTCACATTTAATACTTGTTTGATTACCAAATCATTAGCCACATCACATAACCCTGCTACGTTATATTTTTGGTAACAACAAATTAATTTTTTTTTTAATTTTGATTTAGTACTATTGTTTTAATTAAACGATATAATATTGCATACATATTTTTATTCTATTAATGATATTATTTGTCCTCCAATCAAAATATTTTATATTTTTAATGATTATTATTAATGTTATTAATTTTACATATCTTGCATTACTGATTTAATAATTTTACTTTTTATAATTGGTTAGAAATCAATTATTAAAAGAGAATCAAGTGCATTTTTAAACGTTCAACTTATTTAAATTGAAACATTCAACTTGTTCATTGTAAAATAAATTAAAAGTTTCAGTGTAAATAAGTTGAATATTTCAATAAAATAAATTGCACATTTCCATAATGCACTTAAGTTTCCCAGTGCACCTGATGATGCATATAAGAGTTACCATATTCAAGTTAACATATTAATTAAAATTTTGTATTATTACTATTTAATATTTATGACATCTCGCACAAGGCTAAGTCTTATATGCATCTAGGTGCACCGTGTACTCATAGTGCATTTTAGAACATGTAACTTGTGATATTGAAAGATGCAATTTGTTTATTCTGAACCATGCAACTTCATATTAATAGTTGCACGGTTGAGTGTATGCAAGTTGTATCTTTCAATACAACAAGTTGCATAGTTCTTAAATGCATTATGAGTACAAAGTGCACCTGGATGAACATGAGACTCACTCCTCGCGCAATCCGCTAGAAAAATATCTAGTTAAGTGTCTATAATTAAGAAGAAATTACATCCAAATATTGCAAGGTTGTGTGTTCTGAAAGAAGGTGGTGAAAATAGATAGTTGAAAGTTTGCTACACCAACTTCTCCTCTAACCATCTCTCTCTAAATTAAAATGGTTAAATTCAAATTATATATAGAAAAATGAAGATGGAAATCAAAGAGGTCAACATCTCTTGAAGTCACCATCTCGGGTTGGTTTTCACTTCTTTGGTGAAGCAAAGTTTTTCGATGATATCATAGCTTATGTATACACTCCAAGGAGACATATATATATATATAATTATATACTAACTACTTCTATTTAACGTGTAATGAATTAGATATAAATGTCATCTCACGAGTGCTTCATGGAAGCTTAATCTATGTCGAATTCATTTGTGGGCATGTGACAATTAATTATCATGCTTTATATCGAATACTTTATACGCCTAAATCAAAATCATTAAATAAATTTTTAGCAGCAAAAGATTTCGAACTCCCACGGCTGCATATTTAAGATTCACTTAAATATATTTGAGCGAAGCTGTTAAGTCTGCTGTCTGCTATACTTTCTTATATTTGGAAAGCATAGACATATTTCATTGAAAAATCTAATATCACTTATAATATATCATGATATGCGATGTAATTAAGTTCGCAACTATAAATTGACTCAATTACGATTACATTGTGAGAATTGACTAAGAAAGTCTTTAAAACTGTTTATAAGTTTTTCAGGAACTTATGAGCTCTCTAAATTAATTTGTTTGATAAAATAAGATCTTAAATAAATATTTTACAGCTTATAAGCTTTAAAAAGATAAATTGGGATATCTTATCTTATTTTACTAAAATTTTTATAAGTTATACTCCATCCCACCACCCGACCCCAACTCAGCCCGACCCAAAACTATTGCTTTTATCTTAATTGCTTTTATCTACTTGGTCAATGTATATCGATCTTGCAAAACCATTTTATATAGCTTGTGTATGGATTAAGACTTTGTAGAAGAAGGAATAAAAGAAAATCGTTTTTGAAGACCTACTTTGTAGAAGAAGGAAAAAGAGAAAATAAGTCACCTCCAATATAAGCCATATGCTTCCTGATTTATTTTTTTATTTCCTACTATTTTTCATCACCATTTCTCGTGTCGAACCTCGATTTAAGGGGAAAAAATCTGGACCCTAAACTAAATCGAGAAGCTTCTAAACTTATAATGTATATTCTCTATATATAGTACGTTGGTATAGTTCTGATCTTTTTTTCCTTTTTTCTTTTAATGCAAATGAATTAGTTTAGTTGTACATTATCAGAACGAACTTTTATTGTAATCACATTTATGTCTGAAAAATGGAGCTGATCAGTCTTATTAGATAGGATGAGTACAGGACCCAAAAGAAAGTCGGTAAGAGTAATTACTATTATTTAATTCATTTTTAGATATAAATTATTAGATATAAGAATAAGATCACTCGTTATAAAACAGATAACAAGAATTAAGAGTCTTTTAATTCTTGTACAATTAATTAAACAAGAACTTTGAACTAGGAATTAAATTTTGGAACTGCTCATTCCATATCCTAACCACATCTTAACTAGAAATATAAAAAAATTGTGTCAGACGGTATTTTGTGAAACTGGTGAGACGACGGATCTATCCTGTAATATGTACTTAAATAGCTATTTTTATTATAATTACACAATTGACTTTACCGTCGAAACGGTCTCACAATAAAAAAAATTCGATAAATAATTACGTTTAATGTAATTTTTCTCTCTTTAAACTGGTTTACTAATTAAGGGCACATATATGCTAGAAGTCTTAACTAATTAAGTTGGCAAGAATTACACGAGATGAAGGGCCCATACTAAACAAAACCCATAACATACATATTACTCCCTCCGTCTCCTAGCAATTTGCATCCCTAAAAATAACACACATATTAAGAAAAATATTTTTTTAGTGTTTTGTTGACTTTTCAAAGAGAATGAAGGTGAAGATTGTGAGGTGGAGATATTGAAGGTGGAGATTGTGAGATTCTTTGTCATTTTAAGGGGTGCAAATCAGTAAGGGACGGACCAAAAAAGAAAGTGTGTAAATTGCTAAGGGTATGTTTGTTTTGAGCTTGAGGTGGATGAGGCAAATCCGGATGGGAGAAAAAGGTGAATGTGGGAAATCTTGTGAATAGTAATTCCTTGTTTGTTTTGGGTTGAATGTAGTAGGGATGAATGGAACTTTATGTCAAATCAATATTTTTAATTATAATGATGTATTATTTTATTATTGTTAGTTAGTATGATAATAATTGTATGAAAGAACAATGTAAGAAAAGTAGGAGAGATAATGAATTGTTGTAAGAAAAGAATGAGAGAGAATGAATTGGTGTAAGAAAAATGAAAAATTACTCTAAGGTATAAAATTCTGGGTAAAATTACTCTAAGGTATAATGTGCAAAAAATAGTTTGTTGTAATAGTTTTAGGGTATAGATGCATAATAAAGATGAATGTGTATTTGGATGAAGAATTGAATGTGAAAATCCGTAAAGTGGACGGGACGGGGGAAGACCCATCCCCCATCCGGACCTCCCCGGCTAAAAACAAACACCACCAAGGGATAGAGGGAGTACTCCTTATACAACATTTATATATATATATGTATAGTTTTTAATTGTTTAATACTTTTTGCAGCGTACAATAAAATCCTTATACATAATATATAATATATTTACGTATGTATTAAAATTAACTGCCATGCAGAATAATGCAATGAATGACGATCATTGCGTGGATGGTGTGTGTTCCTCTGACCAGATGGCAGCCGCCACCTGTTCTGATATTGACTTTCTTACTTTGAACCTTTTCTTCTGTTATTTTCTTGTGATGATTGATGATTTTGAAGGGCATCCTTTTCCATTTTTAGAGTGGGGATATAAATTTGAAAACTTTAGCGTGTGATTAAAAAAAAATACATCTCTAATGTATTTAATTCACATTTTTCACTCACACAAAATTTAAATATTTCAATAATTTATTCTATTAATTAAGCATCAAAAAAACAATTCAAATAATTGTCAGTCAATACTGAAGTCCTAATGTGTCACATTATCAATTTAAATTATATATATATATATAGCTTCATAATATGACCATGTTTAATCATCTAGTTGGATTCATACAGTGGATTTGCGACTTTCATGCACCGAATTCACGTATCCGTTAACTTTTATTAATTATTTATAATTAATTCATTAAGTGGCAATCAAATTCAATTCAAATAGTGCATCCGCGTAGGGAACGAATGCGAATCCAATATTATCAGTGTTTTTAGAAGAATCCGAGCATCACAGGATAGTTGTATCTCCATTAATAAAACGAACATCACTAATATATAAGAAATTGGTTAAATACATAGAGGGGTATTTTCGTCATTTCAAGATCAGGAATCTTGTTGGGGCTTACAAGAAGATGACAAAAGAGGGAAAAAGAGTGTTGCTATATATATATATATATATATATATAGTGAAAGTGAGAGTCCAGTTAATTGGTAGGATTGGAGGAGGCAATCCAAATATTTAGGAAAAAACATCAATAAGTTTAGAGAGAGAGAGAAATAAAATGGGAAGATCTCCAATATCTGATGAGAGTGGTGTTAAGAAAGGGCCATGGACACCTGAGGAAGACGACAAACTCATCAATTTCATCCAAAAAAATGGCCATGGCAGCTGGAGAGCCCTTCCCAAACTTGCTGGTATTTTCATTTTCACTATTAAATTTTTTCCATTTTATATTATATATATATATATATATGTATATTTCATTTAATCATTGATCGTATGATAATATATATGTACATGCACTAGCAAGAATTTCGGTAAATGTCCATTAAGCCTGGCTAATAAATTTAGATTTTTTTTTGTACGATCAAATTAATTTTCAGGATTAAACAGGTGTGGAAAGAGTTGCAGGCTTCGTTGGACCAACTATTTAAGACCAGATATCAAGAGAGGCAAATTCTCTCAAGATGAAGAACAAACTATTCTCAATCTCCATTCCATCCTTGGCAACAAGTACCTACTCTCTCTCTCTCTCTCTCTCTCTCTTATTATAGAAACAATTTAGCAGTTGATGATATGCAATATTTTTTGGAAAATCAATCAAAACGAAGTTTCAATATGGATAGAGACAGTGCTATATATTTGGCCATTTTCAGTAAGTAAGAATATTATTTGTTTTCATTAACAGATGGTCTGCCATAGCAACTCACCTACCCGGAAGAACGGACAACGAGATCAAGAACTTCTGGAACACTCATCTGAAGAAGAAGCTGATCCAGATGGGGTTCGACCCGATGACCCACCGCCCACGAACGGACATTTTCTCGAGCCTCATCGCCCTCGCTAACCTCCTCGAAAACCCCGCCTCATGGGAACAACAAGCCTTGCGCCTCGAAAACGAAGCCCTACAAATGGCGCGCCTCATCCAACCCTCCATCAATCCAGATCACATGGCCGCTTTCAATCTCCTCGGTGCTTTTAAAGACTCTTCCATTTTGAGCCACCTTGGGTCTCCGGCCACGGCGCCGGCGCCGCCGTATCCGGCGGTGCAGTTTCTTGAAGATTCAATGGGGTTCGAGCATTTGCCGGATTTGGAGGCGCCATGCAGCGGTATTGACTTGAGCAATTCTCCGGCCACTTCATCGCCGTGGATGCAGCCGAGCATGTCGATTTTGCCTCCGCCTGCTGCTGCGCCGGTGACTGAGACTTGTGTTTCTAACATTTTGGATGCGTGTAGCTCGTCCAGATACGACGGCGCTGCGCAAATGTGGTCGGAACTTTTGGATGATCCTAACTATTTTCCATGAGATTTCTTTGGTGATTAATTATTTTACATATATATAATTATAATTATATAGCACGAAAGTTTGGAGTTTGCCTTCACTTAGTGTGAGTTTTGGTTTGTCCTTTTTCTATTTTACCCTTTTAAACCGGCAAAAAAAATAAAAATTAACACCTTATGTCCATAACCATAAATATTGATTTTCATGTAATAAATATATACAGATATTTGATTTCTCTACAGCATTATTCATATTTCATTTTGTATTTTAACTTCATTAACTTGTGTTGGTATGGTACCGTCTTTTAATTTATTCGATTTGATTTTATATCAATGTATTGTTAAATACTGTACTTAATAATTATTGTACTATATATACATTTGATCTCCTTTTGTAGAACACCTTTTCTGATGTAATAAAATTCCGTCTGAATACCACCAAAACACATTGTTAGTTGGGTTGTCAAGAGATGGCAGAAAAAGACAGAGAAATTGAGGTTCGTGTTTCCTTAAAACAAATTAGAGTACGTTATTTACTCTCGATGCTAATTTAATGAATAGTAGGTGCTTATTACCTGGATATAATCGAAACGAGCATAGATTTTAGTAAATTTTGTTCAATGGCAATTGAGGAGTTGCCTGAATAATCACCGTAGTATAAAAAAATATTCAAGCAAACAGAAGTAAATTAAAGTAGATACATAGCAATCGCTGGAATGTATTTGGGTATTTTCTTGTACTTGCATGTGTTTCAGTATATCTTGCAACACAACCTGAGATGTTACTAGTAAGTAGTAACCTTAGAAATTCGAAGTTGGATGGTGTGTTCTGAATGAGCCAATCTATTATGGAAATTAAAAAAAAATTAATTAATTTCACACGTCTTTACAAGTTCAAACTTTTAGATTAGACGAAATTTTTTAATGATATTAGAGCCTTCAGGCTCACATCCATATCTTGAGTTTGATTCCCGTTGAAAAAGTAACTCCACCTTTATTGATCACTATTCAGAATTCATTGCAAATATTTGGACAATTCATTGCATGCCTGTCAAAGTCATAGTTTTTCCCTTTAATAGTGTCAATTTAGATGCCTACTTCCAATTCAATATATAGCCTACACAGGCTTATATTTATATTTTTTTTAAAGAAAATAAACATATGAATGAAATTGAAAGTAAAATTTTGCACGTTTCTTAAAATGATTGAGATGCATGATGAATCAATTTGATTGTCATTTGACTAAAGAATTGTTAAAACTTTGTGTTTCCTAACCACTTAGGGCCCTTGTTATCATTGTGAATCCCCCTGCGTCACCTTCTTTTGACATTAATACTTATAGTCAACCTGCCCCAAGCTAGCTCTCATTTAGAATTTATCTATTTAATTAGCATTTATAATTTAATGGTAAAATGTACTTATTTATTCTACTACTATTCAATGGTCTAAATAAACTAAAATTATTGCATTCAATTCAAATAAGAATTTAATAAAAGAAACGATTGATGATCATGTAATTTGAAAAGAAAAAAAAAACAATTATAAATGTATTTTTTGATCGGTATATACAAAGCTAGACTAGCCATGCATTTTCATGAACTTAATGTTTTATTTATTTTCAATAAAATCATTCAAATAAATAGTCTCAGGTTCGAAACCTCTTAGGTGCAATTGTGGACGCGCGATTGATTTATTCCCCAAGATTAGTCGGTCTTTGTCTCGAAATATATTGAGTTATCAGAAATATAGAAAAGAATTAAATGATCTGATTGTTAGATTAATATCTTATTCTGTCAATTCGTTACACTCTATATTATATAAACGGATGGAGTAATAATAATCATAATAATGGGAATACGTAATAATTAATTAAAAAAAGAGCCTCATTGAAATTACAGCCCAAGTAAAATAAATAGCAGTACGGGTTTGCAGTGTGCTGTTTGAGTAGATGGATGGTGTTCCTTTTGTAACACGATATATAACTCCATTTAATAAATTACCGATCGACCATATATAGTCACTAACAAATTATGTACAAATACGGAATAGTTAGATTATTTTAATATTTAATCATGGTTTCTTGTAGACTTGTGGTGCTGACAGTTTTGGGTAAGTGAAAATCAAAGCGTCTAAACGATATTTGAATAAATCCCCTCTGATATAATTAATGAGGGAAGCTCACAATTTATCTGATACATTTCCTTAATTATAATAATTTAGGATGGGATGTCATTTAATATTTGAGTTAGACATGAAATATATGTGTCAAACATGGTCTTAAAATTCATACCCAAATCATGATTGAGTTCTTGTCTAAGTGACGATCATGAAGTTTAATTTATCTCATGAAATTTAATCCATAAGACTGTCTCACCTAGCTAGCTATTAATTTATTTAATAAAATATATATTTAGTTTTAATTATTAAAATGTACTTTTCAATATATATTCCCTCCTTTTTTATTTACATATCATTTTAACCTTTTAAATTATTTGTGAAATAAATATCGTTTTGGGTCAATATATGAAACAAAAAAAATTATAAATAAGTTGAGCTAATTATTCTTACAAAGTAAGCCATCTTTCAAGTTGTTGTCGAAATATTAGCCATCATTCAAATTAAGTCGAATCATATCTTGTCAAACACAACATCAAACTATACATCTATGAGAATATATATATATATATGGCCGTAATTAAATACATGTAGTGTGTATACTTATAATTAAAAACTTATTAATATTTTAGGACAGTTAGTACTTATTTAAATAAGTGAAGCAATAGTCACCACCTAATCCACCTTTTTAGTTGGATGTTAACCAAACCAACTTTTGCACTGTCGTCAACACATTATTATCTTGTTTAAATAATGGATTATATGGTTGAAATGTATGAACGATGACATTTCTTCCTAATTGATCAATTATTTATCAAATACAATATATAATTATAATTATTATAACACTTGCATATAATCTAAGTTATTTGTTGTGCATTGATAATACAATATTGATCCATAATGTTTGTTTGATACCGACACTCTATACAAGAAAAATGCTTTCGGAAACCAATGTTCTTCAACGAATATCTTTCTTTTCTTTTTTTCATTTTTTCAAAAATTAAAATAAAATGTATGTAAAATCGTACTTAGAGTATGTCTTATTCTTTGTCTTCGAGACCTAATATATATTTTTCTAATTATTTTCGAGTTTTCTGTCTATAAAATCTAATTTTCAATCTTCACATTCTCTTTTTTTTTTTTTTGGGAAGGGGAAATATAAATGGAAATAAAGTGATATTAAAGGAAATATGGAAAGTTAGGTCTTGCATGCACTCGAATACACCGTGCACTCATAGTGCATTTTAAAAGCGTTCAATTTGTTATGCTGAAAAGTATGACTTATTTACACAGAAAATTGCAACTGTTAATATGGGAACATAGTTGCATGATTCTGTTTGGAATAGTTGCACGTTTCTGTTTTGTATAATTGCACGCTTAAAAATCTTACTATGAGTCTTGACGCAACTGAACCCGCATCTTGAGACCCACTCAATGTGTAAAGAGCACTAAAGAGTGACTTAATTCCCAAACAAAACAACAAAGACGTAAAAGTGGTCTTTATTTGAAAAAACCCATACTAATGGGCCTACAAGAAAATAAGCCCAAAATGAAAAAAAATTAAGGATCCGGTTATTCACACCCCTTAATTAAGAGATACACCCCCATTAATTTTTTATTATTTTATTGTAGTTAATAAATGACTCATATATCACCGAATAGTTAAAAAAATTATACAATAATACTAAATACACCACACCCACCCACTTTATTAAAAACTAAAAAGTTACGATCAAGACTTCTTCATTCCACATGAACGGTTCATTTTTTTTTTATCTTCAAGCATCGTCCCACCACTATACCACCACCATAGCTTAGTTCGTGTTTTGTGTAGCAATTATGGTGGGTGGGATTGAGGGATTCTCGGAATATATGTAAAATTCAAAAACCTATGAAGTTTGGAATGTTGAATGTCTTATGTTATTATTTGTTTAATGTTTAGGGTATTGTTTATGAGTTATGACATATTGGATTTTAGACCTAGATGTACGATGAAAATTGTATAATTGTCATGTACAATTATTTTTCAATTTTCCCGTTAGGCATATTTCTACCTAGTTTATTGAAATATGTCATCGTTTTCGAAAATAATATGGCGAAATATATAAGTATTTTCAAAAACTATATGTCCAAATATATAAAATTATGTGAAAAATAAAAAATTTCAAAATTTGAAAATGTCTACTAATTTTGACAAAATTTATCGAAAATTTGGTGGAATTTCAAAACACCATGTTCGAAAATTACTCTACCTAATTTTTTTTAAAACATTTTTTCGACAAAAACCTTAACACACCATGAATCCATAGTCAGTGTTCTCACAGTCACCGTTCATCACCGTAAAATGAAAAACGGAGGTGTATACTTTGCCTAGTTTTGAAATAAAATAAGAAAAGAACAATTATATTGAATAAGGGTTATATTGATAGTTTATGGTGTGTTTATCTATTAATGTCTAAACAAATGGGTGGGTAAATTAATCGAGAGGTGTATCTCTTAATTAAGGGGATGCGAATAATCGGGCCCAAAAGTTAACCGTAATCGGGCCTTTACAAGTCAGGCCACAAAGTAATAGTCGAAATAGAAATAGCATGTAGCCAAATAACCAATCTTAAGAATTTTAAAATCTAAGATGTTTAATTAAAGCAATAGTTGTGCCATATTTTTGTCCACTTGCTCTCTTTAGAAATCAATATCGATTAGAATTCTAATAAAACGTCCGAAAGAACCATCGAAAGTCCTTTCATCGAATTTATTGGCATTAGGTATCATATGAAACTTATAAGTGAAAATTTCAACCAGGTACAAAGTTTTAGGAAACATTTCAATCATGTATGAAAGTCTGAAAAATTGGTTTCTTGACTTTGGTTTAAAAGTTTTTGGCTAAAGTCAAAAACCAATTTTTTCTTGACTTTGTCTTTTGGGCCGATATGTTTTCTCCCACTTTGTATCTAGATGATACTCCCCCAACTTATAATTCACAATGAAATTGATTTTTTTAAATCATATTTTTATTTTATTAAATCATGTTACTTATTTTCACTAAATAGTAGTATTGCTGATTATTATTTATGGTATTAATAATAATTATTTGTAGTATTATTTTAATTAATTTTTGTGGTATTGCTGATTATTCTTTGTGGTATTACTTATTATTATTTATTACTGCTTATTATTATTTGGTGTATAGTTGATTATCAAGGTATTAGTTTATATGTAGCCCACAACCATTATTATAGATGCAAGATTTGTCAAACGGTCAGTCACATATTTATTTATCCATACCATACATTTTTCAACTATCGTCTACCAACATTTCAAAATTACATCTCAAAATTATACTTCATGCGACTATTTTCACCCACAAAATAATCTACTAACTACCTTAACTAAATGTCACTTTATCCTTTTAAATATTAATAAATAAATTTTATATTAAAATATGTTCAGGAAGCAAATGGGTAGACAAATATGAAATTGAGGGAGTAGAATTTTTCATACTTTGTTGTTTTTTACAAAGTAAAAAGGGTAGGAAAATAATATTAAAGGAGTTGAATGTAAATCTACAGCCATTATATTATTGAGGTACACATGCGTGAGACCGTCTCACGGTGAGATATATTATAATTTGGGCATTGGTGCTTCAACATTTTGGGAAGAATGAGTGTGATTTGTGCTAAAATGTACTCCGTCTCACAAATGAGACCGTCTCATACGAGTTTTTGTCTATATTATTATTATTATTTGAAAATTTGTAATATAGAAAAAAGGATTAAAAACGACATTAGGTTTGAACCTTGGACAACCAAGAGGAAAGCAAGGCATTAACACCAGTGTTTTTAAAACCGGACCGGGCCGGCCGGTTCGACGATCGCTGATCTGATTTTTAGTGTATACTGGACGGTCAACGAAACAGTTTGAATTGGTCAAAAATCGGGTTAACCGGCCGACTCGGTGAACCGGTTATCCCGGTTTTTTTATATAATTTTTTGAACACAAAATTTATTAGGAGGGATAAAAATACCTCAATAGGAATCAAACCATGGACCACATGCTATGTTAGAGAAGTAATTTACCATTAAGCTACATGTTAATTTTGATATGTAATGATATAAAATATATTTAGGATATAAATATTTGCATATAAATTTTATCCTACATAAAGTTTTAGTGTAATTAAATTTTAGTAAAACTAAACGAGTATCATCTATTATTCTAAATAATGAATTTAATGGGACATGCATTTATTTTATAATCTTGTGCAAAATTGGTTAAGATATTAAATTTTATGATGTATGTGTATATACATTATATATATATAGTATAATATATCCGAGTCATTCGATTTTTACACAGTGGTTCAATCGGCCGAACTAATGATTCAGTGACCCAATTAAATATCCTGTTCAATGATCGGTCCGAGTTTAAAAACATTGATTAACACATGACTACCGAACTAGATCCCGCAAATTCGTTCAACCTTTAGATCTAATAATTCTCAACCTTTTTATTTTTGATGCATATTCTAAATGGGCCATGATTAATTAAAATTGAATAAAAATTAGATCAATTGCACAGTATATAATTAAAATTGAATAAAAATTAAATTAATTACGCGGTATAATCAAGTATGACTCATAATATATTTATAAAAAATCTTACAATCATTTTAAGTTAAAATTATTAAACTTGCATTTTATTTATTTTTTGGTCATTTATGCAAAAGTTGGTCTTGACCTTCTTTCAATTTTTATATTAATTGTTAAAATCGAAACTATACCGATATAATTTTTTTATTTAGACCAATAAACCGAATTTATAATGAAATGAAAATAATCTAATTAAGTTGATAAATTCGGTCCGTTTTGATCGATTTGTTCGATTTTCTCCAAATTATGTGCAACCCTAACCACCACACTCTACCACCTGATTCCCTCTCCTTCTTTAGACACTACGATAAATTATGCACTTGCGCTACAATGGGCCTCCGCAAGTTGCATCGTTGCACACAAATTTGGCAACATAATAGTATTAGGCAAGAAGAACTTCTCCACCACGATTTTGAAAAGAATATAGAATGTGAATCACCTAATCATTGATGAGTAGAGAGGGAAGAGTGAGGAAGAAAAAAAATTATAAGGTGATACTTGTTTTGGTTTTTAAAAATTAGATTTTGGATATATAAATCTAAATTCGTTCTACTTCGGGATTTTGAAATCCCGATTTATAAGGTTCTAAACCACTCAAATGACTCCTGAGTTTCATTAGATATGAATGCAAACCCGAACATGACATTTTGTGAATGATGGTTTATACCGAAAAATGGACAACACATCATGTTGTACTTATTCGTTCATGTCCACCAAAATCACATCACTAAAGTATTCGTAGTCCACACTACATTTATAATCTCTGAAGATGAGGTTAACGAGTCTTTTGTTTTCATCCCTCTCAACATTCCAATGGACTTAAGGTTCTCTATTTGTCATTTTCATGAAGTTTTCGACCAATTGAGAAGCATCTTCGTTCTCAATTATACTTTCTCTTCTCAAACGGGAAAATGATTAGTACATGTATTTCCAAGTGAGTCCAACATTTTCTCTTCCATGTGATAAATATTGGAAATGCTCATATATCCTAGCTACGGGTCTTCCACACTTCACCATTGATTTGATATATTGCGTCATCTCAGAACTTATATTACGCAATGATTTTTAAAAAAATTGTTTGATACGATGGATACATATCATGATTATGTTCCCTCTCAAACGCCGCCACTCTCCAATTTTGCTCTTTTAATCTAGCAACTCTTAACTTTAATTTACACTCGCATCTATCACTCGGTTTCACATAAACATGTACGTTGAGCACGAAACACTTCTCGTCTTTGCTGTCTTCACAAGAACATAAAAAGATTTTCTCTTTTATTCTGGAATCATCAGTAAACACTTTGTATTACCTTTTCTAACGCTGAAACCTTTTGCACGTGCGTAATTACAATAAATTCCATAAGCCACCAATTCATTGGGCATTGGTTGATTAACTTCTAGTTTACACTCCATTTTCCTCCACTGTTAAACTAGCAAAATCAAGTTCAAAATTCATGGATACAAGCGACAAATTCAAATCTGGCCAAGAAAATCTGGGATCAAAGTCTTGTTAAGTTTAAAAGATAGAAAAATATGTAAAAAAGTAAGACTTTAATACCTGAATGACATTGTTGATTTTCTACTCCCGGAGCTTCACGAGAAATTTGGTCCATCTAATGAGCAAGCAAATCCCTGCATTTAACAACAATATACTTTATATAATTTATTATTTTGCAATTCTATATCATTTTTATTGTTAAACCAATTGTACTTTCATAATCTTAATCTTAAAATACATACCTAATCATCAATTCAAACAAGCCCTTAATCGTCAGATTACTCATAAAACTAACTATCTAGTTCTATATCATGGTATATAGGAATTAAACTTCCAAATCTATTACTTCAATTTTATTGCTATGCTTGTATTGAAACAAATTGATATCCACCCATATCATTCGAACATTAGTTCAAAATGAGAGTGAAGGATCTAAAAATCTATATCAATCAAACAATTATCAATGAAACAAAAGTAAATTACACAAAATCAGAAAAAACTCTAAAATTTCTCATTACAATTATTGTCTCAAGTCCTTATCCTAGCTGCTCTCTTTTCACAAATACAATGTCAGCAAGAACCTCTCAGGAGCTCAAACTTGTTTAACGAGAACATTCGAGTTTCTAAATTCAATTCAGACCAAGAAAATGTAAATAAAAAACATTCCACTACACACCCAACAAAAATCACAATAGTTTATGGAAATCGAGCTCTATAGCAATAACAAATTTTCTGGCTTCACATTGTGTATGTAGAAGAAAAACGATGAGGGGCTAGAAAATTGGGGAAGGGCGAATGGGCGGGGTGGAAAAGCTTAATAAAATAAATTGGGTCTCTTTTAACCAGTGATTTAACCATGGTGGAAGAAGATTTGCTAATTTAGTAATTGAGTTTCTTTTAACCATGATTGATTTGGATGTTTATGCCTTAGCAAATATTGAATTAGGATTAAAGGGACACGTAGGCCTCCACAAATTGCATTGTTGCACTCAAATTTGACAACATAATAGTATTAGGCAAGAAGAACTAATTCTCCACCGCGATTTTGAAAAGAATATGGGCTGTGAATCACCTAGTCATTGATGAGTAGTAGAGAGGGAAGAGTCGGGAAGAAAAAAAAAATTCTAAAGTGATAACTTGTTTTAGTGTTAAAAAATTAGATTTTGGATTTATAAATCTAAATTCGTTCTATTTCGGGATTTTGAAATCCCGATTTTATAAACTCACGCTACAACATACATCTATAAACATAATATCACATTTTTTTAATATAATAAATTATATCTTTCGTTACATTTTAATATATTTAAATTATAACACACATTATCAAATTATTACAATCACATCCAACGATAATATAATAATACGACATATCTTTCACGTTTACAACCTAATTTAACATAACATTAAATCCCACATTACTCAAGATCTCATAACAAGCAGACACGTTACTATTTATTAGAATTTTAAATCCCCTGAATTTCAAAATTGATTTTCAAATCCCACTTAAAACTCAAAACTAGTGTTTTCATAATCGGATTAAATCGGGAACTGACCATGAAAACGGTTCAATTACCTCCCAAAAACCATTTTTACGATTAAATTAGAAAACACGAGCACAATCGAGAAATCGGTATAACCAATTGAACAATATTTTTGTAATTTTTTATTTTTTGATTAATTTTAAACTTAATCCAAAATTCTATAATTTTTATTTTAAATTTTAGTATTTCAAATTGTGTTATTATATGTCTATGATTATATTGAGTTATTAAAATACAAAATTTATAAGTTATAATTTTAATTGGGCAAAATGCATCTTTAGATCCCTAAACTATTACTTTTTATTTCGAAAGGTCCCTAAACTTTTTTTTTAAGAAGCCCCTGAACTATTAATTTTTTGTTTTGAAAGGTCCATAAACTATTTTTTTTTTGTTTAATGAAATTCTTAAACTATTGATTTTTGTTTCAAGCAGTTATTCTTGATGAAATTTTCTATAATCTAACGGAATAATTAAGTAAAACAATGATCAATATTGACAATTTTAAGAATTATGATGTGCGTATTTTCTTAATTGTTCTGTTAGATGATTAAAAAAATAGTCAGGAGGGACTACGTGAACAAAAATCAATAGTTTAAGGACTTCATTAAACAAGAAAATAGGTTAAAGACCTTTCGAAACAAAAATTAATAGTTCAGGGGCTTCTTAAAATAAAAAAATAATTTAAAAATCTTTGGAAATAAAAAATACTCCCTCATTTTTTAAATAGATGTCATTCTGGGGGTTTTAAGACAAATTAAAGACATGTTTCTTTTCCAAAATTAATCTTAATTAATATTATTTAAATATTCTTAACAATAAATATTATTGGTTGAAAAAATAAACACACAACACATTTATAAAAAAATTGAAATTTAAAATTACAATATTAAAGATAAATATAAAATAAAGGGGAATAAAATACCAGAAAAATATATGTTTCACAAATAATGCAAAAGACTAAAATTACATGTAATAAAAAAGTAAAAAATAATAATTTAGGAACCTAAAATACATTTTACCTTTTAAATTTATATAAATGCATATTTATAAGGTCATGATATTTCATAGATAAAGGTCACATCATTTCCCGGCGGGTTGACCCGGACAAAATTGCAAGCTCGCGATCTGAAATCTCAGCACGACACGTGTTCATTTATCTCCTATGGCTGATAAAAGTCAAACATTGCTACGTTTTACCCTAACCTCAAAAGAAACCCCATCTATCTTTTTTTGTTCGCCCGATTTCAGCAAAATTGATACCATTAACCTTTTTTTAAAAATAAAAAAATGTCCTTTTCCGGCGACATACGTCACACCCCCGCCGCCACCAAGCCACCGGTAGCCGCCGCACACAGCGGCGCCAATCCCATCTCCCCTCTGACGAATCTTTCCGTAGTTCAAGCCCGCATGGATAATCTCCACCAATTCCTCTCCGATTCAGTCAACGCCCGTATCTCGCTCGGTCAAACCGAAATGGAAATGGTCTCTAACGAGATCGCTGACGCAATTAAACAGATCATCGTTAATGGAACAGCCCTTTTGTCACGCACACCACCTGTTTGTCCAATTGCCACAGTCGAAAACAGAGCAGAAACAGAGCAAGGGTCCGTTAACCCGGATCCAAACCCAGAAAAAGGAATGTGCCCGAAAGTTGAGATTCACGAAATGGATGATTTCGAGATTGTCGAAATGGATGCGGTCGAGCTGCTAGCCGAGCACGTCCATTTCTGCAAGATTTGCGGAAAAGGGTTCAAACGGGATGCTAATTTGCGGATGCACATGCGGGCGCATGGGTTCAAGACGGCTGAGGCGTTGGCGGGGCCGGAGAAGGGGCGGGATTCGATTAATGGTCGGAAGACGAGGTTTTCGTGCCCGTTCGTGGGGTGTAATAGGAACAAGGGGCATGGGAAATTCCGGGCTTTGAAGAGTGAGATTTGCGTGAAGAATCATTTCAAGAGGAGCCATTGCGCGAAGGTGTATTCGTGTAATGTGTGTAACAAGAAGAGCTTTTCGGTTTTGGCGGATTTGAAGAGCCATTTGAAGCATTGTGGGGAGGTTAGGTGGAGGTGTTCGTGTGGGACGAGGTTTACGCGCAAGGATAAGCTGTTTGGACACGTGGCGTTGTTCGAGGGGCACATGCCGGCGGTGGTGGAGGAGGAGGAGAAGGGGAGGAGCAGCGCCGCGGCGGCGGCGGCGGTCGTGGAAGAGAAAGGTGTGGGGAGGGAGAGTGATGAGGCGTTTCTTGAGGGGTTTTGGGATGATTTTGAGTCGATTGAGGATTTTTGCATTCAAGATGAGTTGTATGTGAGTAATGGGATGGAGGGGGGGTTTGATTTTTGATGATTTGGTTGTTTTTTCTTGTTTGGCTATATTTATATTAGATTTTCCTGAAATTCGTTGTTGTATAATAAATGGGAATAACTTCTGTTAGTGATGATATTCTTGGTACTTTTATTTCTAAATAGTATATCTTTACTAGTATTTCCTTGTTCCATGGATGTTATCCAAATTGAACATGGACAGATTCTTGTGTGAGAAGGCAATTAAAAATAAATAGAGAAGTTATAATCTTGATTAAGTTTGGGTTTATTCATGGAGATTTCTATCAGCAAAGTTTTGATGTTGAAGTTGAATGTTTAAGATGATTGAATATGTTTAATACCTTTTCCTTTCTTTGATTATTCTACTCTTTTTTGTTTAGTGGGGGAGACGAATTTTGCCTTTGATTTTACTTTAAAAGAATAAAAGTAGCCAAGACTTTATTCCTTGTCTCACATAATCATTTCTTGTGTTTTTTGTTTCCCCAAAAGTGTGCTTGTTTTATATATTCTGTTTGATATGTATATGATTGTAGTTATAAAATCAATCTATTACAAAACTGTAATTGTAAGTTATGGAAATATTAATCAGCAGAAGTGTGTAGTATGTTCAGTTTCAATGTTTTTGCCTAGAAACCAAAGATGAAAAAGAAAAACAGTGCGATCTCATTCAGGCCAACCTTTTGTGATTCAAGGGTCGGATCTTATATCAATATCTTCCTCTTATTAAATTTATCATCTTGATAACTCAATTATGTTCTTAAAATTGAGCCCTAAATTTGAATTTGAATGTCACGAGCACTGCACACTTGTGATTATTTGCTTCCCGAACAAATTATGGCGGATTTTCAGTGACTCGAGGGACGAGGCATATACCATTATTTCTGTCTTTCTAAGTTCTTCAATTTGTTACAATAATTTGTTAATTTCTTACACACAACGTCAGGAATTTGTGTTTTGTGGCATTATTGTTGAAGCCCCCACGATCCCCGTCAACACTAACTAACTAGATTTGAAATCGTGTATCCAATTAAAATGACGAGAGGTGATGAATTTACACAAAAATGTTGAAAATTGCAATTAAATTAAAACTTAACATACAGATCGTAAATTTATACTGGATTAACCAAAAAGTCGTATGTTGGAATTTGTACTTTAGTTGGCAAGTTTATTTAAAATTAATGTATCTCATTCTCACCAAATATAAAAGATCTTGATTCACTCTCTTGTACAATATTATATAATGCAATATTTTAAAATATAGGAAAAAAATTCAAGGGCTCAAAAATCTTGTGGGTCAAAAGAATTTGCGGGTAGGAACGGGTCATAGTTAGAGTTGATATTATTTGTTTAAGTAACAATAATATTACATGTGTTGCCCATATTAATATGCATATAACATTTATACAACATGATCTTATATTGACTAACGTAGTATTATATGAACAACTAAGTAATATTTTTAGGATAAATAAGTAATATTAATGACAAAAACTCATATGAGACGGTCTCATGCATGAGGCGGAGTATAATCTATCACAAATCACACTCATCCCTCTCAAAGTGTTAAAGTTTTAATGTCCAACTTATGTCACATCTCACCGTGAGACGGTTTCATACAAATGTGTCTCAATATTAATTGTCTCTATGACACAATCAATTCTACTTTTGACATGCGTTATTTTTGTGACCCGTGAGATTATTGTTTTCCACACATCACACTTGGGGAATATTGAATAATGAAATATTAGGTATACATATTTGTGAAATAAATCGTCTACATAAATAAAAACAAAATCTTATATGCACTAGGGGTGTCGTGCAATTTAAATGTACTTTTGAAACGTGCAATTTGTTTTTGTAAAACATTCAACTTATTTACACGGAAACGTTTCAACTTATTTTATACTGTACAAGTTGAATGTTTCCGTGTAAATAAATTGAACGTTTCAGGAGAATAAAATAAAAATGGAGTCTTGTATAAGATGGTCTTATATATGAGATAAAACTCAATTTTAGTGTTTGAATCATACCTACTATTAATTAGACTGGGTATGAATCATATAACATGATAAATGGAATCGAGTAGTATAATATAAATCTTTACCATATTATAAAAAATATAACATATAGTCTCCCAAAATAAAAAGTACTTACTAATTCTCCCAAATCATATATCAAGAAATTGAAATCTTAATATTCAAGCAAAGCTCCTTTCTAAAAAAAAATAAAAAATCATCATCATTGTCATTCTTTTTAAGTTAAATTAATTGTAGACGCCTTCGAGGAACCATCAACATTGGAATCATAGTGGTGCCCAACAATGAAAAGTTCTTTGTTTTAAAGATTCATTAATTGAAGTGGTCGTTTTCTTGGAGTTAGTATAGACTATGGTCCCATTAATTGAGTTAGGTTGGGTTTAAATAAAAAAATATTTTTTTTAGAGGAAGATAAATTTTATTAGCTTTAAGTGTTAGTGTCTCTACAAGCCAAATCCTCAACCCACTCAAGAAAATTGGTCTCAATCCAAATGTACGGTTGAGACGGTGAAAAAACAAAATGAGCTAACTTATGTGCTACTCGATTAAGCTTTCTTGATATATGTCGTAGTTCAATAAATTTTTCATGTTGTAATTGTCGTTGGACGTCCTCCACTACATTGCCAATTGAGTTCAGGTACTTTTGTCGCCCCGTGACTGCTTGCACGACCAACAAAGCATATGTGTAAACTCGTATCTAATCATAACCAATGTCATGATGCAGAAGTGCAATGCACTCCTAATTGCCTCTAGCTCCGCTGCTAATTAATACCGACCCCGACCATTGCATAGTGTGTGCCGCTGCTATTTTTACACGCCCTTCGTGGTCTCGCAATACAAATCCCACTTCCATCAATTGTTGGTCCTCATTTACTGTTGCATCAACATCAAATCAGAGCTCAGCATTTCCAGGCCGTATACACCTCAGTTACCCATCTGCGCCCGTCCTTTCTATCGGTGGAGACTGCAAAGCAAGTTGGGTTCTCTTGAATTCTACAACGTATGAGTTAATCCAGGTAAATGAAGGTAGTTGCCAAGGTTATCCCCCAAACTTGTACTTTGTAATGCACCCCCAGATCGCCCAACAACAAGAAATATATATTTCAAACTCTGCTGCCCCGAGGTTGGCCCTCAGTATGTCAGTGCATTCTGAAAATTCCTTGCCCTTCAACATGTGCATTAGGGGCCAAAATGGCGTATCCTTCCAGAATTCTTTGATTTTCTTGCAGTGGATCAGACAATGCAAAATCGACCCCTCTGCGTTGTTGCATAAATAACATGTTGGAGAACAAAGAACATGTCTTTTAAGCAGGCAACCTGAAATAGCGAGTGAGTTAGAAAATACTTGCCAAGCAAAGACTTTAACCTTGGGCGGCAATTGTAGCTTCCAAATAAATTTCCACCATATGTCGTCTTTCGGAGAAGTAGACCGCATGTGTACGTCGTATAGCCCCATTCCAAGGTGGTATGTCAGTTTTATCGAGTAAAAGCCTTGTGTGTCAAAGAGCCAAAATATGGAATCCGACTTGCGTTCCCTACTCAATAGAATTTGTAGGATGGCACTAACCTCAAAGGGCAAGAAATATTGTCGCAAACGGCTTTCATTCCAACACCGATCTGGATTGATGAAGTTGCTGACTGACATTGGCAAGCTAAGACGAGATTGGATTCTTCCAGATGAAAGCCCTGGGATCCAAACGTCCTTCCACGAACCAATAGATTCATCATTCCCAACTTTCCACATTAAACCCTTCTCAATCAAATCTCGACTCCAAAGGATCGAGCGCCTAACGTAAGATGGATTCGAACCTAAATCAGCTCCCAAGATGTGTGAATGGCGAAAGTATATGCCTTTGAAGAAATGGGCCACGAAGGAATTCGAGTCCTGAATGAATCTCCAAATTTGCTTCGCAATCAACACTTTATTAAATACCTCCAACTTGCGGAACCCCATCATTCCTTTAGATTTGGGTCTGCAGAGATTATCCCATGACATCCAAGGAAACCCTCTCTTTTCGTCGTTGTTTCCCCACCAAAAATTTGAACAACTTCTCTATATCTCTTCGCAAATGGAGGTGGGTATCTTAAAGCACGAGAATTGCCTGTAGCACTGCCTTTTTATCAAAACTTCCTTACCCCCTTTAGAAAAAAACTTAGCTTCCCAGCTCTGCATTTTCTTTATAATCCTGTCCCTGAGAAAACCAAATTGCAGCTTCTTCGACCTGAGTGAAAAAGTAGGAAGGCCAAGATACAAATCATGCCCTTTGACCACTGGTATCTGGAAACAGGTCTTTATGTCGTGCCTTATGTCATTCGATGTTGCTGGACTAAACGTAATAGCTGACTTATCATCGTTGATGACCTGGCCAGACGCTTTTTCATAAATTTGGAGGCAACTTCTCACCTATAAAATGTCACGCATCGTCTCACGGAAAAATAAAAGGCTGTCGTCAGCAAAGAAAAGATGTGAAACAACTGGGCTCATGGTCGCTACCTTCAGACCTTTGAGGCGTCTGTGGCACACCGCACCTGATAATAAGGCAGATAATCCTTGTGAGACTATCACAAATAAATATGGGGATAACGGATCTCCTTGTCGAATGCCTCTTCCAAGTTTAACCCACCCCACCACCGCTCCATTAAGCACAAAAGAATAGGAGATTGAGGTGACACATCTCATTATAAGTTCTATCACCGTAGTGTGAAACCCCAATTTTTGAAGAGTTACTTTCAGAAAAGGCTATTCAACCCTGTCGTAGGCTTTGCTCATGTCTACTTTCAGCGCTCCCTCTCCATTCTCTCAGAATCTCATAATAGAACCAGAAGGTTCTCTTGATTTCCTCCCATGCATCATTGATCTGTAATGGTATCCATTTATCAATGTGCGGCCATTTATGAGTCTATTAATCTGTAATGGTATCCATTTATCAATGTGCGGCCATTTATGAGTCTTCTCAGTGCCTCTTCTCTTGCTAATAAATTTCTTGAAACCACCCCTTCTCTTTTGTTCCTCTTCCTTCTTCTTTTTGATCAGTGGAGCCCCAGAGATAGAAGCAGCAATTCTCTTTTCTTTCTCAATCTGTAGGGCTCTTAGAGTCTTCTTTGTGTTGAAGGTTTCCTTTTGAGCTCCAGTTTCTTCCTTTTCAGCTTCTTCCTCTGATTCTTCAAACTCCATAATCAGCTTCCTCTGTGTAGGCTTTGCTACCTTAGCTCTTTTCTTATTTTCTTGCTCAACAAAGGCTACAACTTTTCTCTTTTCTGGTCTGGCTTGTTCTTCTCCTGCCTTGCTCGTTTCAACCATTCTTCTTTCACTCATTTTTTCACCAATTACTTCCTGAGTGATCTGATCAGTAGTCTGAGTGAAGGTAGGTTTTTCAGCTTCTGCAAACTTCAGTTTTTCTGTAACCTCAATTTCACTCAAGGCATCCAAGATTTTCTTTGCCTCAACCTCTTTTTGAGCTTTCTTCTCCAAGGTTTGTGCCAACAACTCATCTAATTTGCCAGCAACTGGCCTTTCCACCCTTTTTGGCACCATACCTTGGAAGAAGTTGGGTCAATGCAGTATCCATATAGTATTGTTCTTTGCCCATACTGCGCACTTCCCCAGCCAATTGGTCGTGCTCATCTTCCAGCCTTATCATGTAATTCTTTGCCATTGAAAATTCATCTGAGAGAGGCGCAAACTGTTTTGAGAAGACATCATGCATCATCTCTGTCATCTTGGTCATGAGCAGAGTGCTCATTTCCTCAACGGCTGTCTTGATCATTAGATCATTCTTCTCAATTAGTTTGGCTTCAAGATAAGCAATTCTATCTTGATACATTTGCTTCATGTTGGCATTAAGCTCTGTATTTACTCCATCGATCTTCTTATCCAATGTAGACATCTTGTCTGTGAGGGTTGTTTGAATTTGCAGTAGATTGCTTGATGAACTCAGGTTCTCCAATTTTTGAGATTGGTCAGCCATTTTCTGAGATTGATCAGTCAGAATCAACTCCATCTGAGTCATCTTTTCCACCATTGGCTCTATCTTATTCAGTTCATCCAGGATTGGTGTAAAATCAATCACTGGAGGTAGTACAACATTTTCCAGTTGAGTTGGATGTTCCAAATGAGCCTCAGTCTGCATACCACAGACAACAGATTTAAAGATAGATACTTCAGTAACTTTGGCATAATTTACAATAGTACCAAAATGTACCTGAAGAGTGCTAACTTCAGTCTGAGGTTGTCTGGTATCAGTCTGCTCAGTGTCAGCTTCTTTCTCCATATCTCTCTGAGTTTCCTTTTCCATCTCAGCATCTTTCTGAGTTTCCTTCTCCATCTCAACATCTTTCTGAGTTTCCTTCTCCTGCTCAGATTGCTTGTCATCATCACCTCCCTGATCCCCATCTTTGTCTTGATTACTGGATGCATATCCTTCAGTAGCCTTCCTTTCAGCTAACTTCTGTTTTACCAGATCATCAAAATCACCCACTTTCATCCTCAGTTTTGTTTTCCTGAAACCTGAGAACTCAGTCAGGGCAGCTGTCTCAGCACTCCACCACTCTTCTCCTCTGAAAGAAGCGATGTTCAGCATTTCTGGGAGTGTCTGATTCAGGATATAAACTGTCATCCTGAGCCTGAAAAACATATCCTGAAGGTCAGGATAAGCATTCAGTTCAGGGTATCGGTCCAAGATGAACCGTTCCCCCTTGCTTCGCCATTCTCCTTCCTCGGCTTCACCTTTCTTCAGTTCAGGGCTCTCTGGAATATCAGGCTCGGATGTGATGACTTGAAGTGCAGAAGGATCAAGAAATGGTTCTTTCAGGAGAGTGTCTAAATTCAGCATATCCTGAGATGCAGTTTCCTCCTGAGGTCCCTTGAAAATCTCCTGAGAAATTTTATCAGTGCCAAGAGATGTCTCAAGTACCTCTGATAATACATGTTCCTCAGTGTCCTGCTCCTGAACATTCTTCACCACCTGAGCAAGCACTTGAAGAGGAGATTCATTTTCTTGCTGAGCTTCAGATTGAGATTCCTCAGCACTACTGGCCTCCTTCTCTGCAATAGTTTGAAGTCTCTTTCTCTTCTGAGGAGCCAATGTCTTCTTTTTCATTTTCTCTCCTGTTTCCCTCTTGAATCTTAGAAGGTCATGAAATTGCTTCGTTCTTTCCTCCGGTCCTGAAGTCTCAGGATGTTTCACTGGTGTTGTCCTGACATGTTTCTTGGCAATCTCAGTAATAACAACATCATCCTGATCAGAACTAGAATCGTCCTGATTTGCAGGTTCCTCCTGAACCGTCGAGCTCTGGCTTAGTACCTTTTTCGTCTGGGATTTTGGCTTTCTAAACATGATGCGAGTCCTTGAAAACTCAACACCTCCCATTAAGAACATATCTTCTCGGGAAAGAGTTTCTATCATGAAACTAATCTTAATTCCAAACAAAACTTTCCCATTTTTGGTGGATGCCCCTTTGGCATATTTCAACTTCTCATTCTGATTAAGAATGCAGTTTACCAGGAATTTTAGCCAGTTGAAGTCTATAGAGGTGGAATTCTCTATTGCAGCCATGAGCCTTAGCTTGTTCTTGCTCACCTGCTCTAGACTTCCAGAAGTACTCATCAAACATTTCGCAACAATGTCGATTAACACTCGGTATTTGGGTTTCAAACACCTTTTGTGTAATGCACCTTTCAATTCTGCCTTAGTTTCCGCAAATCTATCCAGAATCTCTTGCTCTCGTCCCGCCATATATTGAGCAGGATCCTCTCCTCTATCATTTAATTCATAAGCAGAGTTTATATCTTCTAAGGATAGAGATACCTTAATATTGCGAACCACCTCTGTCCTAGATTTTGCGTAAGTGCCGAAGCTCAACTGCGACACCAATCCACCGTCGTCTCCTTGTCTTAGATTGATCACAAACTGCAACACCTCCTGTGCGAGTTCCAATTCTGGCATATTACTTACAAGAAGTGATAAGTGAGCCATTCGAAGCATATTCAGAGCTTCTTCTTCCACTTGAGTTACTTTATTATCAACCATTCCCACCACATGTTCAAAGTATGGTTTTTCTGTCTCGGCGAGATTTTTAATCATGGCGAAGCTTGGGAATTCCATTGTTGAGACGATTTCTAGGAAGAGTATTTTGAGAGTTTTGGAATTTGAAGATTTGAAGATTTGAGGGTTTAAGAGTTTGGGAATTTTGATCGTTTAAATGTGAGAAATAAACGATTGAGGGTTAAAGTCTGGCTTATATATGATCTGTGAAATAAAGATCAACGGTTGTGATTAAATCTCAAAGATACGATAAAGGGTTGAGATTTAATCTGAGATTTAAAGAAGATCTCGAGGGAAAATAGCTATATTTGGCTAATTTTCTAGACAATAGGCAAGTAGCAGTTTATAGGTTGACAAATGGACGTTTCACGGAAATCGAGGCGACTGTTCGTCTTTTTCAGTCAAAGATATTCCCGCTTTAAAAGTTCAGGTCTTTTGTCATTTATTTCAAATGATTACTGAGTAATCTCTGGTGTAATAAATGCTACTGAATTTAATGCATGTATCAATATAACTTAAGGATTATTTGAATACATAATCTTACTGAATATTGATCCTGGCAAGATTTCGTCCTGAGCCTCAGTTTCCATCCTGAGAGAAATTTTGTCCTGAGTTATTCCCCCTGAATAACTACATGCACCTGAAGGACTTTTCCCTTCAGTGAAATTCATTCACCTGGGTCCAACATTCTCAATTCAACTGATAGTTCCTGAAATCTTGATTCAGCCAAAGGTTTAGTCAAGATATCAGCTCTCTGTTTATCAGTATGAATCTTCTCCATTCTGATGTCCTTGTTTTCAACATGATCTCTGATGAAGTGATGTCTGATATCAACATGCTTACATCTGGTGTGCAATACCGGATTTTGTGTAATAGCAATTGCACTATTATTGTCACAAAATATAGGTACTTCATTGGCTATAATCTTATAAACCCTTAATTGTTGTCTGAGCCAAAGAATCTGTGCACAACAGCTTCCTGCAGCCATGTATTCAGCTTCAGTAGTACTAGTTGCTACTGAGGTCTGTTTCTGTTGGGATATTTTAGTTTTGATGAATTATGTCAAAACATTATCAACTTGTGTTATTTAAGTTAATCTACAGATAACAAGTTGAGGGGGAACGAGAGAACAAGTTAAGGGGGAAATCATGAAATCAGACGAAGATGATTGAGATCAGACGAGGCTGCAGACGAGGCTGATCGAGATCAGATGAGTAGGACAAGAGTTGAACAAGAAGAAGCATGATGATTTGTGATGAAGAAAAGCTGATATAATGCTGTGAAGAAATCTGAAATCAGGCGAGAAGAAATATGAAATCAGACGAGAAGAAATCAGAAATAAGAAGAGCTGAAATCAGACCTGATGAACAATGTTTTCAGCACCTGATGAACAGTGATTTCAGCAGACCAGAAATCAGGCGACCAGATCAGATCCGTTAGACACACAAAAAGCTGGCCAATAAGAAGATGACAACACATATATGGATGTGACATAAAGCTGCAAGCAACAGTGCAATAGGACAAAGAAAAGCTGGAAGACTATTAGTATGGATTTGAATATTACTCTCCAACGGTAATATTTAAATCCACACTATAAATACATTACACTATCTTCAAAAGAAGACAATGAAGGATCTGCAAAGTGAAATTAAAGCCAAATATTCAAACATCTCCATTCAAGAACACAGAGCATTACATATCCAAATTTACCCAAGAGTGTTCTTCATTGTATCTAAGCAAAAATGTCATATCATAAGCTTAGAGAGATTTTCCCAACCTTAGCTTAAAGGCTAAAACAATGTAAGGAAAAATCTCACCTAGTTGGAAATAACTCCAAACCCATACCCTTTCTTGAGAGAGAATTAGTGGTTAAGTAAGGTAGTTAATCGGCAATCCCGTGAGGGAGATAAGTCCCGTTTGAGTGAGAACTCGGTAAACATCTAAGCAATCCCGAAAGGGAGGGTAGACGATCCCTTAGAGGGTGATAAGTCCCGTTTGAGTGAGAACTCGGTAAACATCTGTTGGTTAAGTTGGTGCCCCATGAAGGGAAGAGTGGATGTAGGACGAGCTGCCCGAACCACTATAAAAATATGTGTGTTCTTATTTGCATTCATATTAACTGTCATACATACTTTAGCAAATCTGCATAACACATTCGAAAAATTTTAAATTCACCTCCCATTGAAATTTTACGAGCATTAAATTGGGTTTTTCGGGACCAACAAGTGGTATTTGAAAACCATGATATCAGTTTACACTATAGGAAATCACACATTCCGTGACGAAATTTTATGTGACGACACAAAATTCGTCACAATATGTTACCTAAAGGTGACAAATTTATTTTTCGTCACCAAAAAGTGAGAATTCGTGATAAATTTTGTTTTTGTCACCGCTGATGTTTTTTTTCGTCACTAATTCACAATTTTCATGACAAAAACAAGAAATTCGTCACAATAAACTTTGGTGACAATATTCATAATATTTAGTGACGATATTCAACGTCATGAAAAATAGCATTTTTGTGACAACTATATGTTTTGTCATTAATTATTCAAAAGAATTGGTGACGCACTTAATTCGTCACAATTTTATTTGGTGACGATCGTCATTGTAATTAGTGACGATCATAGTCATCATATAATATAAAATTTTCATGACAATTTTATGTTTCGTCGCTAATTGTTCATAGTAATTAGTGACATATTCTTTCGTCACCAATATTGATATATAGTGACGATTAATAATTATTTTTTAATGACACACTTATTTCGTCATAATATTATTCAGTGATGATCTTCATTTTAATTAGTGACGATCAATATTGGTCATATAATATAAAATTTTCATGACAATTTTATGTTTCATCATTAATTGTTCATAGTAATTAGTGACATATTCTTTCGTCACCAATATTTATATATAGTGATGATTAATAATCATTTTTAAATGACGCACTTATTCCGTCACAAAATTATTCGGTGATGATCTTCATTTTAATTAGTGACGATCAATATTGGTAATATAATATAAAATTTTCATGACAATTTTATGTTTCGTCATTAATTGTTCATAGTAATTAGCGACATATGAATTTTGTCATCATTTGTTACACAAACGTGATGAATTATTTTTGTCATAACAATAAATTGTGGACGGTAATTATTTAGTGACAAAATTTCATATTCGTCACTATTGTGCACATATGGTGACGAAATTAAATAAAAAGTCACAAGAACTCAAATATTAAAATGCAATAATTAAGGTTTGAACCCACAATAACTCAAATATTAAAATACAATAATTAAGGTTTGCACCGAAGACTTCTAATGTAGAATTTAATTACACCCACCAACTCAACTATACACTTTCAATGTCTATATTTGAATTTAATATTATTATATTTTAAGCATCAGTTTTCCTTGTATAAAATTTATGGACGGTAATCATTTAATAATATATATAATTTCATATCCGTCATTATCGTGCACATATGGTGACGAAATTAAATAAAACTTTACAATAATTCAAAATAAAATTGTATAAAACAGAATTTAATAAATTCCCACCAACTCATCAACTATACAATTTTTTAGATGAACCCTTTTGAAAAATGTTTAAATAATAATGAGACGAAAGGAGTATTCCTTATCCCCTATATTACTAATTGAGAGTTTTTTCTGCTGATGTGTCGTCTTCTCCTTCATTTGGATGATGTGTCGCATTATTATAAAGTCTCATTTAAATGTCATTATATATTGTATTATGTGGCATGATAATATTGGTTACATAAGATGCATGAAATGATGTGTAAATAATATAATGAGGATTGACTAAAAAAATTAAAAATCAAACAAAAGAAAAATTTTATAATAGGAAGATTCACTAAATCTATTGTCATTTATTTTCTTTATTCAATATACTTTTTATTTTTTAGAGGATTTATATTTATAACTATTTTAATCAAATGTGGTTGAATTTTATAATTATCATAATAATCATTGAAAAAATAATTTTATTAAATTTTAATGAAATGACTATTTATAACATATCATGATTTGCCTATGTTATAACAATTTTCATATGATTTTTTTTTAAAAATTTATTGAATTCAAATATATTAATTTCAACATCAAATATAATAAGTGTTATGATCAATATATGAATATATATCATCTATATTACTAATTGAAAGTTTTTTCTGCTGATGTGTCGTCTCCTCCTTCATTTAGATAATGTGTCGCATTATTAGAAAGTCTTATCTAAATGTCATTATATATTGTATTATGTGACATGATGATATTGGTTACATAAGATACATGAAATAATATTGGCTTAATAATCAAATCTAGCAAATACTTTTGATTTTTCATCAATTTTAGCATATATTTTTTTCTCTCTCCAAATTTAGCACATACTTTTATTTAATATTTAAAAACACCCAAGTCATCATTTTCTGCAAAATTCGTCTGATGTGTTCATTGGAGGTCGTCTGTCTTGCTGGCGTGTAAATATTAAAATATAAAAAAATATAAATATCACCACCTTAAATTAGAAAACGCGGGATATAAAAACATCTCGATTCACTATTTCTTCATTTTAGGCCACAATATTTTTTATTTTTTTATTTTAATATTTACACGTCAACAAGATAGACGGACTCCAGTGATCACACCAGACGAATTTTGTCGAAAATGATGACTCGGGATATTTTTAAATATTAAGTGAAAGTATATGCTAAATTTGGAGAGAGAAAAAAGTATGTGCTAAATTTTATTTTTTTTAATCAAAAGTATAGGCTAGATTTGATTATTTATAATAGGAAGATTTACTAAATCTATTGTTATTTATTTTCTTTATTCAATATACTCTTTTTTAGAGGATTTATATTTATAATTATTTTAATCAAAATATGGTTGAATTTTATAATTATCATAATAACCATTGGAAAAATAATTTTATTAAACTTTAATGAAATGACTATTTATAAAATATCATGAATTGTCTATGTTATAACAATTTCATATGAAAAAAATTAAAATTTATTATATTCAAATATATAATTTCAACATCAAATATAATAAATGTTATGATTAATATATAAATATATATATGTTATATTTAAAATTTCGCGTAATACGCGGGTTCTAAACTAGTCTATTATAGGTGACAAGCTCTTATTTTGAAATACTCTCATTCTATTCATTTGGTATTAAACCTTATTTATGTTTTTAAAAAGTATAATTTTAAGTTATAAATAAATTTAAATATAATGTATTTTTCATAGTATCGATACAATATTTTAATCAACATGCTATATATAATTGGAAACACAACATACTATAAAATTAATTTGTTTTACAATAATTAAACTGAACTAATCAAACTAAATAAATATTTAAAATATTTAATTTAATAATGCAATTTTTTTTCAACTATCTCAGAAGCCTAATATTTCCTTCTGAATTCGACTCGTATTATCAAGATTATATGTAGGCTGCAGCTTTTAATAATCAAATTCTTGTAGCAGCAAATTTACAGTATTTAAACAGATATTTGGTCCCTACTTGTGTAAATAATATAATTTTACAATACAAAGAAAGAGACAACACAGTGACTAGTAGACTATAGAATGTAGAAATGCACTAGAGATTTTACTTTTTGATGCTGGCGGTAAGAGTCGTAACATACCGAACACATTTTCAATTCAAATGCCTTTTCCTTCGCATCATCATGTACTCCAAAAATACTACATATCAATAAAAAAATGCATCAGAAGAAAACAACTGCTAATAGATATATAGAAAGCCTTGTTAAAAAAAAGATATACATAAAGCAAGGGGAGAAATATGCATTGCACAAATTTTGCATAAACTATCAATTTGTAATTAAATCAACATGATTTCAGAATGGAATATCTAAACACGCACTTGATATTACCATATAATTACATCAAAATTACTTAAAAAATGCACCCTGACAGTGCAGAAGTAAAACATTCTAAGCTTTTGCAGCAACATTTTCATAATCATAAAAGCTACTTTTCGAACTAAGTTCAATAACAACCATTCAGTTTATGGCTTGGTGATACCAAAGATTAAAAAATTATAGAGAATTTCTTTTTTGTAACAGTATCAAAGCATCATATGGGAACCAATCAACATTTTTGTGTGATCAAATTATGAAATTAATAACTGCATCGAAGACATACCCGTTTCCAATTCGAGATAAGATCAGATCTTTCAATAAGGACCAAATCCCGAAACTCAATAAAAAATAATACATGATTTTTAGAAGATTATGCGTACTAACTTAATACCAAAAAAAAAAATCCCATTAAACAACTCTAAGCAATATGTCAACACATAAACAAATTGAGAAAACCAAAAAAGTAAATCAACGAAACACAAAATCATACCTTCTCCTCCTACACGACGACGTAATCGGGGCTCCACCATAGACTATGGAATCGGATCGTATTCACTCTTAAATACAAGATGCAGGCGGGGCGGCGATTGCACCATCGAGGCGGCAGAACGAGATGCAGCAATAGAGGGGGACAAGCGAGGCAAATATTATTATTTTTCCCCGCTAAATATTGGAGCGCTCCGTCCAGTGTAATGTAATTTGTAATCACAAAGCGAACGAAAATAAGCCCCGCAAAACAAAAAATATCACATTTTTTATAGTATAATTCTTTTCCCGTCAATTTTCGGCCCCAATTAACTTATAAAAATATAATATACTATTAATATATTTGTAACTCTGCAATTCTAAAAAAATATATCAATCTTTTCTTGAAAATTTATTCTCCAAAGTTTTTATTCTGAAGAAGGTTCATGAAATTCAGCATCTCTTACTTCCCCTATCATTTCAGGTAGTTCGTTAACTATGTTAATATCATCTTCATCCTCTTCATCCTTTAACTCTAACTCATCATCTTCAATACAAATACTATAAGAAGTATTTGGATCAGTAGAGGATGTTTGCAAGTCTTTGGGTTCTCCATGGTATATCCACTCTCGGTAATACATATAAAATCTTTTCAAGACCAAGTCCCTTTTGACTTCATAACATTTTTTTTCTTAGTGTTTCGACAGCTATTGCATGGACAAAGAATTTCAGTGTCGGACTCAACAACATTTTGCATTGAAAAATCAATAAATGATTCAACATCTAAAATGTATTTAGTACTAAACCAATCTCTTTCACCAATCCAACTTTTATCCATGGCGGTTACATTTAATTAGAAAGACATGAGTAATTATAATCAATTCCTAATGCACTTAATATATATATATATATATATATATATATATATATATATATAATATGATCATGTGGTCAAAAAATAAAAAGTAAACGAAATTAAAAAGCATCAGTAGATACAAGTTAGATAAACAATAACCTAGAGGAGCAACAAGTTGAACATAATTTCAGTTAACGTATCAACTCATGTAAATTTTCAAGCATGTACTCTCAAATCAGAAACAAATTTTATTTTATATACAAAATGTGGAACATGTATCTCAAGGAATCAATTCATCAATTACCACAATATACAATAAATAAATATAACACCCTTTGAAATAAATGGAATCATGCAAAAAACAACTTAACCAATAACTGAAACTTCCTCAATCCTAAAACTCGTAATTCATATAAAAAAAAGCTCATATAACAAGAAATATGCAAATGTACCACAAGCTGGAATACATATAAGGAGAAATATACCTTGAGAACAGGCTCTCCTTTGTTGTTTTGCTTGAAACTACTAGCTGTGTTTTTGATAACCTTTGCAATCATGGTCATAAAGCTAATATATATAAGAATATAACAAATCTTCGACAAAAAAAACGAGAAAAATTACATTGGTAGAGCAATACAAGAAGTCAAATTCACATAGCTTATAATTTCATTCAGCACAGCAATACCACTAACTCTTTTCAACAAAATAGTAAAAGGCAAGGGAAAATACATAAAATAACCAGCCAACATTTGAGAATTTGGAAAATCCATCTTCTACTCTAGAAATCTGGAGGTGGGAATTCAATCCCTCAGAATCAAGACTTTCAATATTATTTCTTACTAATCAGAACTGATTAAGCCCTCCTTGTATTGAGTTATGTAAACTGGAGTGTGTAACTATTATGAAGTTTTGAAACAAGAACAATCACCATCAAGAACATAAAAAAATCAGTAATTTACAAACCCGTAATCGATTGATTCAGTAATTTACAAACCAGAACAATCACAATCACAATCAAGAACATAAAAAATTCAGTAATTTACAAACCAGAACAGATTAATTCAGTAATTTACAAACCAGAACAATCACAATCAAGAGAACAGGGCCAATAAAATTTGAATCATCCAAAATCAGTCATTTCTCTACTTTGAGAACAGGGCCAACAAAATTCGATTCAAGACTGCTACGTTAAGCCAATCAGACAATGCTTATGAAAACCAGAGAGATTATTTTCCTAGTGGTTTCAAAATCAGAAAAATACTGTAGAATATTCTAGATATTATAAAACGAGATTTGGAAGGAAAAAACCCTACATACCTGAATTGCTAGAGAATCAAATTCCTCCTCAGTTGTGTCCAAATTGCACCCAAAAGTGAACCCTCTTCTAAAGATAGCAGAAATCCTCCTAGGACATCCAAAAATCATTGTTACTGGTGGTAAAGGCATTTAAAACAGAGAAAATTTTACAACTTCAAAATCCTAGGACATCCAAAAATCAATGTTACTGGTAAAGGCATTTACAAAAGAGAAAATTTACAAGTTATCTGTAAATTATATATAGATCGATGATACTATTTCCTCCTTTTTTTTCATGGATTGCACAAACATGAAATAAAACCCAATTGTGGCTTCCAACCCACAAAAAGAGCTCTGAAGGAAAATAAATTTCCCTCTCTGATAGCTAGAAAATAAATAACTTATGTCAAACCCAATTTTCACGATAGCAGATCTTTCAAAAAAGACTTGAATAATTAACATTAAAGGTGCGTAAACTCAAATTGAACATATAAAAATTACTCAAATTACTCGACAAACAACGGATGATTAACTATTTAATAGCATCTCAACGAGAATTTAGTTTAAAAAAACAGTCTCTATTCAACTCAACCTAATGAAGTGCGACTTAATCGTTGAAAAAATGGTAAAAAATTGGAGAACATAAAACACAGAGGGGAAAGAATTACCGTTGTTTCTTGTTGAGGACTCAGCCAAAAGGAATTCAAGATAGCATTCGAGAATTGAAGAATTTCAGATGAAAATTGTTCACTTCTCTCAAGCGCTCCCGAACTACTTGTATCCCGTATGGAAGGATCTCGATTTGAACCTCCTCTGCGTACCATAACTGCTATATTGAAGATTTGAACTCCCCCGTACTAGAATGATGGAAGAATTTGGGGATTTGAAGAATTTTGGATTTGGGGAAAAAAGGTTTTCCTTGTGACCGCCTGTTCTCCTATTCTTCCCGCTAATCTCCCAATTATATTGCACTAATTATATTCCTTCCCGCTAATTAATCTTCTAATTATTTCAATAATTTTAGTCTTCCCGCTAATCATTCAATATATATTCACTAAGATGACTTTCAGTAATCTCTTCTTACTTATCATATAAAAACATTAATTAATTCCTGTAAAAAAGAAAACATTAATTAATTAGTACATGTATAATGTATTTATAAGTATATGATTTTATTTAATCAGTATCATACTTTTTTTTTTACATATATGAACATAGTATGTTATTTTAATATTATAAGATTCACAATATTTTTAAGCTCAAAAGTTCGAATTTAGGCTCAGAACCATGTACTTCATCGCGCAGAGCGCTATGAGTTCAATTTGAATCGTCGTTCCGCTTTCAAAAAGGTTTTATAATAATAATTTTGAGCCCGACTTCAAAAGTTACATTCTTTTTTATTTCTACCGACGACCACTCTTTGCACGATCCTTAATTATCAAATACTCATCTACATGTTGTTCCACGTCACTTAGGCCTTTTTAAATTACATAAATTATTTTTTATTATAATAAGTCAGTTTTCCTATTGGTAACCAACATTAGACTATTGTAACGACAAATACTTTTGTTATTTAAAATAAGACCTTTTGTAACGAAGATAAAATTTTCGTTACAATAAGTCATCTTTTTGTAACCATTTAGATATTGGTTAGAAATACGTTCAGTACAAGAAGTGCATGTTCTTGTTGTGTCAACTACTATTATCATCACTTGTAATTAATGTAAGAGTAAATCTCCAATAAAATTTGTTTACAGTATAAAATAGACATCGATACACTTATAAAATTAATAAATAAATATCATAATACTTATCAAGTAATATCATACATTTATAAATTAATATCATAATATTTATGTATGTAAATGTTGTGATATTAATTTATAATAATAGTAGTATCAATTAATGAATTAATATTATGGTATTAGTATAAATTCAGTTTCATATAAATGAACAAATTTTAAAAGAAAATAGTCAATCTTAATGTTATGATCACTATAATGTAATCGTAATATGTGTATTAGTTGCAACTATTTATGACAACAAAAAGATTATAAATATATATATATATATATATATATATATATATATATATATATATATATATATATATATATATGTGTGTGTGTGATATTCCTGGTAGACTCAATTTATTCATTGACGATAAAATATTAGAGAGTATATAAATAATTGTAAAATGTTATAATTCATTTAAGAAAATACATATTTTAGAGAGTATATAAATAATTGTAATAGAAGCTTTTGCTTGAAGTGTTTGCTAATTGTCTGTTTGCAAACTCTTATTTTTTTAAGTTAAATTTAACAGTTTTAAAAATAAGTGTTTCTCTACAGTTTTTAGAAATTGCAAACACACTCTAAGTATATTATAAAAAAAATTTAGAGCATGTTTGTAAAAAATTCTATCAACTTCAAATCACTTTAAAAAAAAAAAATCAATTTGGAGTATTTGGTATCTTAATTATTAAATTAAATAAATTGTATATATCTAATAATTGGATATGAGGTGTTTTTTACACTTTAAGATCAACTTTATTTAAATTTTTTTTATTATTATTTTTAAACATTGTCAATTTTTTTTTTTGGTTTTTTTTTGCAAACGTTATCAATTTTTTTAAGTTTTTTTTCATAATTATTAATTTTAATAACTTCTTCAACTTCAAAAGTATATTTTTTTGCAAACATCCCCTGGTAATCAGTAAGTTATGTTTTCAATTGATTCTTTCATCTTTGTTTCTTTTAATTTTAATTTAAACTATAATTTTAATTATAACTAAAAAATTATGATAAAAACTTGCATGTGATAGTCTTATACGTGAATATACCTCATTTACTTATATTATATAATAAATGAATTTATGGTATTTCAATCCAACTATATATTAAAGCAAAGTCTTATGTGCATCAGATGCAATGAAACGTTTAACTTGTTCAGTGTAGAACAAGTTTAATAATTCAGTATAAAATAAGTTGAACGTTTCAGGAACAAATTGCACATGAGACTTACTCATATTTTAAAAATGAATAAATGGAGAGATGTTTCATATATGAACTATCTCACATAAAAGTGTCTCGTAAATTATTTATTTGTGTACTTGTTATCCTTAACAATTTAATAAATGAAGGGTTAATTGTATTAAAAAAAGTTCATGTTTTTTTTTTCAATTATAACATATTCTAATAAACTTTACAGTTCGATGCATCAACTATTTAAAGTTTACAATTTAATTCATGTTACTAACTCCCGATATGTCATATGTGGTGTCCAATGTTATAGAGAGTTAAGAGACGGTGGACTAATGTTGCTGTATCAGTGAAAAAACATGCCATAAATTTGTAAAAAATTGAACAAGATCTCCTGTGCACTAAATGTACCATGTAATTTAAAATTTTAAAATATGCAACCATTTGCACTGAACACATGCAATTTGTGTCAGTGAAAACAAATTGTATATTTCAGTACAAACAGATTACATATCTGAAATAAATAGTATATTTAAAAAATTATACTTGAGTTGCATGATGAACCTAGTGCTTACGCTTGCCAAAAAATTGGCTAAGTTTTGTATGCATCCAAGTGTATCATGCACTCATAGTGCATTTAAAAACATACAATTTGTCATATTAAAAGATGCAATTTATTTACACTGAACAATGCAACTATTAATATGAAAAAAGTAATTGCACGGTTCAGCATAAACAAGTTGCATCTTTTATTATAATAAATTGCATATTTTTAAAATGCACTATAAGTGCATAGTGCACCTGGATTGACATGAAACCCACCCCAAAAAATTTGAGAGCCAAACAATATGATCGGCGGTCTTTAAAATTTTCAAATCACCAAAAAGGGAAAATTTTCAATTTTTGTTGGGAGCCAAAAAAAAAAAATGAAATACAAATTTTGATTAAGGAAAAAAAAATCAAAATATAAGGTTTTTTTTTATTGCTTCCCTAAAAGAAATTCCTAAAACCCTAGACTTTTCAATTCCATTGAATCCCGTCTTCAATCCTTTCCCTCTCTTGGGAGCGCATGGTCTCCTCTCTTCTGATCCTCGGTTGCGTATGAACTACGATTCTCGGTGTCAATCAAACCTCGTCGATCTTCTTCGATTCTTGTCGCCACCAGCACTTCTCATGTTGGGTAGGTCTGTTCCGTCTCCATTGTTTATTTTTTTCCGCCTGGTTTCAATTTTATTCTCTTTGCTTTGTTCTTATTAATTGAAAACCATTGGTTTTAATTTTATGCTCTTTGATTTATTCTTATTATATGGTTTTGACTTTATGCATAATATATGAATTGATTAATTTCAATTTTGGGTGTTTGAGAGATGTGGTGTATGTATAAAGTGTAAGGAATTGGTAATGATGTGTAAGGGTTTGAGTACCTCTTGTGTTGAATGCAATATCTCTTTATTGTTAAAAAAAAATCGATTTTGATTTCAGTGTTTTTATGCTGAATGTGCATCTGTTCATTTTAATTAATAAACAAGGATTAGTAAATCCCTACATTTTTCATGTACTCTTATTAAGACAAGATATGGAAAAGGTCAATCCATACTCAAGGATGAGAGTATTTCACAACACCAACGTCTCTACTTAACTTCTAAAGGAAGCACACCAAGTACATTCTTTCTCGTTCAATTCTCCGTCTTTGGTCCCACCTTCTTACAGTTACACACACTCTCCTTCAATCTTTCCTAAACATACACCTTTATCATTTCTTCAGGATTAATCCATTTTTAGATTATATAATTAAAAGGCAGCCAATTGTAGTATTAACTGAACACATGATACAAGAAACAATATTGTGTAATTTCTCCAAGATAGAAGGTTATACATGCATAATCACAACCATAATCTCGAGATAATGAATAAATAGATTAAGTACAACTAAGACAGAGGATATATTGTTACAGTGATTGCTCAGAATTAGATTAATAGCACACTAACTCTCAAGCATCAGTTCCTTTCCCGTTAAAGTCCTGCATATTAACAAATTTAGGAATTCATAGTTGTAGGTGCAATACATCCCTCGTTGATTATTTTTTGCAGTGACACCAAACATATGTATTATTTTTTGCAGTGACACCAAACATATGTATTATTTTTTAGTGAGCATGTACTCAAATGGTTCCCTTTCCGTAATTAGATTATGTAAGTGTCAATATCCTATTTATATATGTCTGTTGACTGTTGTGGGTGTTCTATTGAATCATTCCCTATTGTTTAAACTCTGTATTTGTGTGTTTATATTTTTACACCTTTATTACTCTTATTTAGCCCCATTTCTCCCTCTCCCAGACGGCATCGTGAAGGTGGCGATGTAAAGCGGTGGAAGATTTCGATCTGAAAGTAGATTTCAAAATGGAAGTAGTGGCAGTATGAGTCTCCCACTGCCTTGAAGGCAACGCCTCCCAGATTGCGGCGTGAAGGAGTGTCTTTATTCAGATTGCATCTTAAAGGTAATAAGAGATATTTATTAGGAAATTATGTAACTTAAGTTTTTGTTTCTCTAATTTTACAAGTGAAGTGGTATTATAATAGGTCCCCCCCCCCAAAAAAAAAAACATCTATGTCAACCATCAATACTGAAGGATCAAGCGCTTGCCACTAGACTAAAAGCCCGGACTTGTAGTGAGGTGCTACTTTAATTCCCTTAACTCATACCTAGCAGCAGGCACCACGGGCGGCACGCAACTATGCCTTTAATCGAGCTTAACGAGGGTCTTGAGTCAAGAATCGACCTTAAAAAGCGAGAGACTACTAGGATTTCTCCCAACAATCCCCCTCCTAGCAGTAGCCTGACTTTCGCCAAACATACCACTAATTGCTTCATGGGGACTCGAACCCGTGACCTGTGCTTTGATACCACTTGTTGGTCCCGGTGCAAACGAGTCTTACACGTGTATGGGGGGGGAATACACGTGTTCAGTGATTTTTAAAACTTTTTCTTACTGAGGTCAGCTTGGGTCAGATAATCCTGAAGATTAGGTTCTGAGAAGCACAGATCGCTCTGAGTCAAAGTCTACTGAGACAGTGATCCCGAAATAACTTTCAGATACCTCGATAATCCCAACCGAGTCCTCGAGTGTCGAGAGATCCCGAGTTGCTTGGATCGATAACTAACTTATTGAATCCTCGAAGAGAGTTCGGTTTGGTAACTATCTCGTTCTAGCTACTCGATCGTCTTGAATGGTTGGCCCTTAGTTTATACTCGTTTTAAGCTTTGCTGAAAACCTTTCCTTTATGAAATAGTGATTAGGCTGTGATTTCAGTTATTCAACTTCAGTGGATTGATTCCAACTGAATATCAGTGAAAAGTATGCTTTCAAATTCGAGTCAATGCAACAGTTAAGCACAGATAAGGAAAGCAATAAACAACACATCAATTATAGTGGTTCGTAGACTCAAGCTCCTACATCCACTCTCTCGATCCTCGAGAAAATTCACTAATCACTTCGAGCTTTTCGACTACCTCGCGTGGTTTACTTACTCAACTTCGCCCCGAGTTTTCTCGACTACTCCACGTGGTTTACTTTACTCAACCCGACCTTGAGTTTTTTCGACTACCTCCGTAGTTTACTTACTCAAACACAAACAAGCTTTGAGACTACCCCCCAGAGCTTACTAACTTCTCCTCTAGAGTTTTCTGACTACTCCGCGTAGTTTACTAACTCTTTACAACTCTTCTCACCAACAAACACACTCCAACTACCTTCTCAAGGGTTTTGGGGTTTCTCGGTTGGTTTCCAACTAGGATGAGATATCCTTTACAATGAAGCACAATGCAAAGGGTTAGGATATCTCGACTAAGCTTTGGATAAATCTTATCAAGCTAGGCTTAGTATAGTGAGCTCTCTTCAATATAGAAGCACTTGGGAAATTCTAAGTTTTTCAAAGTGCTTTAACTTTTGCAAGAATAAGTTTGAGCTCTTGAGTTGCGTATAAATTTTCCGTAACCTTACAATGTAGAGGGTCACCAGTATTTATAGGCATACACCAATGTCACTCTTGAAAACTATCCGTTGGAGAGATAGCTTCGTGAGTTTCCTCTTATGGTGTGTGAGAAACGACTATATTTAGGGTTTGAAACTCCCTAACACGTTTTAGACAATAACCTTTCATGTAGCCGGTCTTCACTTTTTGCAGTCTGGAACTTTTGTACATCTGACATCCTTTTCAAATGACACATCATTTGCCGATGTCGATATGGTACGATGTTGTCTTCCTCTTTTTGACTTTTGTCTCCAGTTAAAAGTAGGCACCTTCAACGGCTCTTTTGGTTACAAATTCTGAGTTTATATAACCTTAACAACACTTCTGACTTAGTTCCTTTTGCCTGCATTTGAATGTCTTGGCAAATATCTTATTTTCTAAGGAATCGCGATCTTCTTAGTATTGCATCCTTCAGATAGATATATTCATTATACCTCGGAACATTCGGTTTTATATTTGAGCATTCAAGACATTCTTGAGTCTTGATAATTCGTGCCTTCGAGATATTCTTGATCTTCGATCTTGATCTTGATCTTGCGTCTTGAGTCTTCGAGTCTTGAGTGGTCTTCGAGTCTTGAGTCTTCGAGACATCTTGGTGATACTCGAATCTTCATCTTGATCCTTGATTTCCTCGATATCATCTTGAGTCTTGATATCTCAATTTCACATCGAGTCTTGAGAACCTTGATTTCATCTCAAACTTGATTTCTTCAGAACATCTTGAGTTCTTCAGAGTCTTCAGAACCTATCCTGAACTATATCTGCTGACTATACATTTTGCAGATAACATCCTGAATACTCTAAAACTAAATCCTGACTCAACTATCAAGATCATTCTGAACATGTCATACTCAGGGGTTTTGGGATCTAATCAAAATCATATATCTTTTATTTAAATTCATCTCCCAACAATTTCCCCCTTTTTGATGATGCCAAAACCTATCTTGTTACAAACATATAACCTATACTCAGGTTTCAGTTTATCCTATTACAAGATTGGTTGTCTCCCAACACTTTCCTAAATCAGAGAAACTCCTAACAATTTCAGAGAGTCTCCCAACAATTTAAATCATTCAGCAATTTCTTCAGTAATGAATCTCTTTAAGTAGTTCATTACCAAATACTTAAACAATTTCCCCCATATTCAGACAATCAGTTCAGAGACAATCATTCAGGCATATCAAATAAAAGACATGTAAATAAGATAATGAGATATTATCTTTTAAGCATAATGATAAATCTTCATTGTGGATAGGTTTGAGTTACAGATTACAATGAGTTTATCAACAAAATAAAAAAACAAAAATTTAAAGATTACAGAATCTTCTGAGTATTCAGTCTTCAGTCTTCAGATTTGGCTCTTCAGTCTTCTGCTCTTCAGTTTTCTTCATTCTCAACTTCATCAGCGGGCACCTCCAGGTCGAACATTCCGAAAAATCTCTTCTTTAGCTCATTTCTCTCCTTAATAATATCCGGACTGTTTCCTGTTAAACCCAACTGACCAGTATACTGAGCAATTTCTTGAGTAATGGCCTTCTCATTTACCAAGCCATTACCAAGTCTCGGAGGAGGATAGGAATATGGACCAGGGGGCTACTATCTCGTACCTCTCCTTCATCCATGAAGGTTAATCCAACTCTGTAGATACTTTGGATAGAAGGTTAGGAGATATTCAATGAATGCTTCATTCTGATCTAAGCTTTCCCCTCTCCATTCCCTGAGAACATCATAATTGAACCAGAAGGTTCTCTTTACCTCTTCCCAGATATCGTTGAGTTTGATAGGCATCCATTTATCAACGTGGGGCCACTTCAGTGCTTTTGATGTCCCTTTCCTCTTGCTCGCAAACTTCCTGAATTCACTCCTTCGCTTCGCTCTTCGTCTATCTTCTTTTCTGATCACAGACGCTCCCGGAGATCGAAGCAGCAGCTTTCTTAGCTTGTTCTATTTGGAGTGTCTTCGGAGCATTTCTCGTGTTGAAGACTTTCTTCTGAGGTTGAGACTCAGATTCTTCCATTTCTTCATCATCCAGAATCAGCTTTCTCTGGATTGGCTTAGAAGCCTTTGCACGCTTGCTTTCAGGTTGAACAACGCCCAAGGCTTTCCTCTTTATAGTAAATCGTCGGCAGCGAAATTGGCTTGTTCCAACCTTTGCTCTAGCACTCAGTTTCTCTCTTGCAACATCAAGCATGGTTTGCTCAGAAACTCGAGTGTAGATAGGCTTCTCCACCTGAGCGAACTTCAACTTCTCAGTAGCTTTGACTTCTCTTAAGGCTTTGGCTAGGTTATACATTTCAGCATCTTTCTGAGCCTTCTTCTCCAAAGTACGTGCCATGAACTTCCTGAGGTCTTCACCTTCCTTTTCCCCCTTCTTGGCACCGTAATTTTGGAAGAAGTCTGAGAGTGTTGTGTCCATGTGATATTGCTCTTTGCTCACACAAATAACCTCTCCTGCTATCCGATCTTGTTAAATCTTCCACCTCCCGATGTGGTTCTTAGCCACGTAAAATTCTTCGCATATATGGACAAAGCCGCCGAGAGAGTGCTTCCTTGAACATCTCGTCATCTTGGTCATGAGCACCGAGCTCATTTCCTCAACAAAGCAGATTTAATCATCACTTCATTCCCCTCGCCAATTTCACCTCTAGAAATGCGATTGACTCCCAGTGCTTCATTTCATTTCAAAGATCGAGCTCAAATTTGACTCCCTCCAAATTTTTCATTCAAATTTATCTTCCATGGAGGTCATCTGTGAGGTCGAGTGTTATGGATTAGCACCATTTCGGAGTGACTAAGACCTTCCATCTTACGAGCTTGATTGACCAATGTTTCTTCCATCCGAGCAATCTTGATCATCATTGGCTCAACCTTCTCAAGTTTCTCCATCAAGGGAGTGAGATCAAACTCGGGAACCTTCTGCGACCTTCATGTTGTTTGATCATCCTGAAGCTTGACTTCATCCTGAGCTCCATCTCCAATGAGCCTCGATCATTTTATCGAGACAATTCGAATTAAAGATAGAACTTTTTCGGTAACTTTGGCATAATTGTTAATAGTGCAAAAGGTACCAAGAGTGCTAGCTTCGATCGAGGTTGACCAATTTCGGTTGATCGCCAAATGAAGTCTCCTTTTCCATCCGAGACCGATCCTCGGCATCTCCTGTTGGTCCCCATCTCCATCTTGAGATTTGTCTCCGCCGCTAGGGGCACCAACCCAAGAACTCTCCTCTCAACCAACTTCTTCCGAACCGGCTCATCAAAATCGGAGTTTTTCATCCCGAAGTTTTGTCCTTCCTCGAACCTGAGAAGTCGGTCGAAAGGTCATCTCCTCATTCCACCTTCTTCCCCTCCGAATCTGGCAATATCAAGCATCTCGGAAGAGTCCGATTGAGATGAACACAGTTGACCTTAATCAAGAAAACATCTTGCGGATCGGGGTATGAGCCGAGCTTCGGAGGTAGCGGTCAAGAATGAACCATTTCCCCTTGCTCCTCCACTCGCTTTCTTGCCTCGCCCTTCTTCCATCTCGGGCTCTCTGGTTCGGGCTTGAAGCTTCTGTTGAGGATCAAGAAAGAGACCACTCAGAGCTCATCAAGAATATTCGCTCCCCGAGTCTCAAAGAAACCTCTCCAAGGTTGTGCAACAGTCCCCTCGGTTTATCCGAGTGGGTTATGAGGCCCGAATGGCATATCCTCAGATTGACTCTGAGTTGGCTCTTCTGCTGTCTAAGCCGGCACTTTTTCAGTTGGAATCTCTGAGGCCTGAGTTCCTTTGAAAATTTCCTGAGAAATTTTGTCTGAACTTAGAGATGTCTCAAGCACCTCAAAGAAGACACGCTCCTCGATCACCGTTCTTGTGCCTTTGAGATAACTCCGAGCCAAAACTTGCAATGGCGAACTCTGAGCGGTTTGGCCCTCAGGTTGAATCTCCTCAGAATCACTGCCATCTTCATCGGTGAGAACCACCAATCTTCTGCGCTTTGGGGCAAGGTTCTTCTGCTTCATTATTTTTGCACCCTGCTCCATCTTTGCTTCCAACAAAACCTTCCCCCTGGTTTGTTGGGTCTCTTTCTCAGCAGCTGCAACTTTAGGTGATTCTGCTTTCTTTTCTCTATTCCCCCTGATGGCCTGCTTCTTTGCAGCAATGGGCTTAAAGAGAATTTTGGACTTAGGGAATGGGGTCGAATTGGCAAAGATATCCTCCTCCTCTCTGCACATTTCCAAAATATAAGCAATTTTGGTGGCATGGTGGATCTTGCCTTTTATTGAGATCGCCCCGTCAACCTTCTTCAAAACTTTGGTCTGCTCACTCACCGTCTGAATCAAAAATTTCAGCCAGTTGAAGTCGGTGGTGGGTGAGGCCTCGATTGCCGCCATCAATCTGAGCTTCTGGGTACTGATCTGCTCAAAACTCCCCGCAAGACTCATGATGCTCTTGGTCACAATATCCATCAAAACTCGATATTGTGGCTTCAAGTGTCTCTTATGCAATGTCGCCTCAAATTTAACAGATTCTCAAAGAATCCTATCTAAGTACTCCCGCTCTCTACCTGACATATACATCGCAGGATCCTCTCCTCTATCACAGAGCTCAAAAACATCATTCAAATTTTTCGGAATTATATACAAATCCCTCTCAAAATCGATGTATTTGGACGACTGCTCTAAATGTGATACGGTAATCTTAGAATGTAAACCATCCTCTTCATCTATCTCCAGATTATAGATGAATTCGATTACCTCTTTCGCAAACTCTTGATCCGGTCGGCTTGCGACGAGATGGGTGAGTTTAGCCAGTCGAATCATATGCAGAGCCTCCTCTTCTGGTTTTGAGTTGGTTGTGCTTTCGAGTGAGACAACGAACTCGTACCATGGCTTGTTGGTTTCGGCTAATCTCTCGAACAAGGTTGGGGCCATTTTAGAGAATGATTGGAGAAATGAAGATTTAGGGTTTGGGAATTTTTGGGCAAAGGGGATTTATTTGCAGAGGATTTGGGAACGAAGGGTTTGATAAAAAAATTTGGCTTGAATGACTTATTTGGGTATATATAGCTTCGAGATCGTGGGGAATCGCGTTGGTTAGGTGAAAAGCAACGGTTGAGATTAATCTCTGATTAATCGGGTATACGAACCGACGATCTTCGAAAAGTAAGCCGCCAAAACATCCTCATTGGTCATTAATGTAACAGAGCATTAAATGACTGTTGACCTTCTTCGAATTTAAAACGATCCCGCCCAAAAACATTCCTCAGGTGTTTTGTATTTATTGCGAATGATTACTGAGCTTCATTTAAGCAATAAATGAGCCGCATGAGTCATTACTTCTTCAGACTAATTTCCCTTTATCAGTCTTACTGAGTACTGATCTTGATAAAATGTCAATATAATCTTGAAAATTTGAATTGGTTCAAGATACTTTCGAAATCTTGACCTTTAGTAAATCTGAGTTTCCTGAGACTCAGTTCAGTATTTCCATTTTATCCTGAGTTTCTCAGTAGAATTCTGAGAAAACTTCATGCATCTGAAAACCTTCAATTTTTCAGATTTTACTCTATACACTTGGATCTAACATCCCTAATTCAACTGAAAGTTCCTGAAATCTTGATTCCGCCAAAGGTTTAGTCAAGATATCAGCTCTCTGCTTATCAGTATGAATTTTCTTCATTTTGATGTTCTTTTTCAATATGATCTCTGATGAAGTTCCTTCTTCAGCTTGATTTCTCTTGAAGTCCATGAATGAGATTCATCTTCCAACAATGACATCTCAGATCTTCTTTCAACAGGGCTATTGATATCTTCATTCAGTTCAGTGCTCTTTTCTGTTTTCCTGAAAAACATATTAGATCTGTGGTACCCAATTGGTATAGGGTCCTATCTGGTTAGATGTACCTTTCGGAATCCAAATATGCCTGACAACTCTAATCACTTTAGAGTGACTAATTTGTCTTCCATAAACATCAACATACACATCTGCTACTCTGGGTGCCTTAGCAGTTTTCTGTGTATGTGTGCTCGCTTTAGCATGAACATGGGCTTTTGAATTCTTCTTTGGTTCAGGCCTTTTGTTCATTTGCTTTGGCTTCTGTCTTGTTCCGGTCTAAATCTTTGATGACTTCGGGTTTAGATAACCTTTACCCTTAGGCAAGTGGGGTTCGGTTATGCATCTTTGAAAAATCTGGGTCTTTCGATTATCTTGGGACTTGGTCTCTTTAGTTGAGAATGTCTCTGCTGAGTGTTTCTCATCTGAGGATTCCTCTGATGGTTCAGTGTGGAGCCTTTCAGGTTTGCATTCTTAGCCCGAGGCTTTGAAGTACTTGCCTGAAACTTTCCAACTGACTGCTCAGGTTTTCTAGCCTTCACCTGAGGTTTGGGCTTTCTAGCCTGATCATTCAGTTTTACTGAGACCATAGGTCCTTTTCCCTTGTCTACAACATTGGGCATTACTTCAGCTTGAAGTGTAGGTGCCACTGGTTTCACAAAGATTGTCTTCTTGCTACTTGATGCAGCATTCAGATGACCTTGTGAGGTTCCCCCTGGAATATATCCTAATCCAGATTTTATAGTCACAGATCTCTGGTAACTCTGAATTTCATCTATTACATTAGATGCATTATTCAATAGAGTTAACTTTCTTCGTCAAGACCGTCCTCCAGATTCTGTAGAGTTTCATGCTTCTCAGAGAGGTCATTGAACTTAGTTCTGATCAGCTGAATCTCTTTAGTGGATTTCTCTAGCTTTTCAGTTAGGGTCATTATCAACTTCTCTTTCTCTGAGAGTTGTACTTTCAGAACATCCAGTTCATCAGTAGCTCCCATTAATTGAGAAGTGATCTCAGTTTTGCTAGAGTCTTTCCATTTTAGATTTTCAGCCTTCAGTTCCTTATTCTGCTCTTGAGTTTCATTTAGCAGTTCTTGTAAAACAGCATAGTCCTTCATCAGATTCTCAAAGGAATCCATCAGGTTAAAATGGCTGTTTACAGTTGAATTTGAAAACTCTTGTGCTAGTGTAGGAGCAACAACAGAGATAGAAGAACTTACCTCTCCTACAGCCATGAGACAGATGTCATCTCTGTCACTTTCTGAGCACATTTCTACTGAGGAGCTGGAACTTTCTTCAGACTCCTTTTCTTCTTGAGCAATCTCAGCAAGTGTATCCCATATTTCCTTTGAATTCTCACAGTGAGAGATCTTCCTCATAACACCATCATCAATAGTGCTATAGATTGTATCTTTGGCAATATAGTCAAGATTGACTAACTTTCTCTGATCAGGAGTAAGTTGATCATCTGACTTTGGCAATTCATTCCTGGAATCATTTCTCTCATCTTCTGTAACTCTGGGATTCACAATATTGAATTGGAATGGTCCTTCAGTAACCACTCTCCACATTCTTTCATGCTTAGAATACAAATGAGCCTGCATTCTTAGTTTCCACAAATCATAGTTCTCCACTGAGAACATGGGAAGTTTTTTAGAAGACATTTTTATCTGATCTTTTTAAAAGAAAAAAAATTCAGCAAATAAGATCAGTTCAGATAGACCACAAGTATTTTTGAAAATAAAACTTTGGTCAACAAAGCAGGTGGTCAAGTTGAACCACTGCTCTGATACCACTTGTTGGATCAAGCGCTTGCCATTAGACTAAAAGCCCGAACTTGTAGTGAGGTGCTACTTTAATTCCCTTAACCCATACCTAGCAGCAGGCACCACGGGCGGCACGCAACTATGCCTTTAATCGAGCGAACGAGGGGTCTTGAGCCGCAACTGACCTTAAAGGCAGGAGACTGCTAGGATTTCTCCCAACAAATACATTTATAGTTAATTTCTGCTAAAATTTGGTATGCCAATAATTAAATCTATTAAACATTAAAACAAGGTAATTATGGGTTTTATGAATTTTTTATTTCAATCTTGGGAATGGTGATGAAGTAGCTGATTTTTTATAATTTTTTGTAGTCTCTTCAAGAACCGTGAGATCGGATTTACTTGTATGAGCAAACCCACATTTTAGAGAAATATGGGTGGAAATCCGTCCAGGCAAAAGAAAATTGGGTAAGTCGTAGACATTTATGATATTTGGTTATGTTATTATTGAGGTTAATTTACTTCTTTTTTAATTCATTGCATTTGATTCTTTTATGATTATTGTGGATGGTTAAGCATGTGAAGATAATCTTTGAATTTCTTTTCATAAGCAAATTCAGATAGAGGAAACAATTTTTATGGTTGAATCAAGGTAGTTAAAAGCGAAAAGCGCACTCAAAGCGCAAAGACTCCCTAACGCTTTAAGCGCAAAGCGCAAAAAAAAAGCGCGCTTCACCGAAGTTAAGCGCACCTTTACAAAAACATTATGCATAATATCATATGCACAAATAACAACATTATCATATGCACAAATAACAACATTAAGTAATTCTATATAGTAAAACACAAGGAACAAAGTGAGTGAGTTTAACGTTATATACTTCATAATTCAAAATGTGAATAACAATATTAAGTTCCTAATTCAAGCAAAAAAGTGAATTAGTGAACACCACCATTTTCAAGATTTTAATCCAACAAAATAGTGAACTAGTGAACCTCTTTTTTCAAGCTTCTATTCCTAACCAAAAAGCAGATTAGTTAACCCCTATTTTCAAGTTCTACTTCCTAATTTTAGGGATCACCATCACCCTCAGATTCTCCATTGCTAAAATCACTAAAATTATCATCAGTTTCTCCATCATTTTCATCTGACTTATATACTTCAAGATCTTCTTCAATTTCATCTTCATCACACAATGTGAAGCCTTTAGATCTATCAACACTAGGACTAGGATTTTTACGAGTTGATTTGGTTTGTGTCCTAGTTGATCTACTTGGTTCTCCGACCCCTACTGCACTATTCACAACACCCCATGTCAAGCCACCTACTCTTTCATCATCACTAAACACTAAATCATTTCCCAGATCCTCTTCTTTCCCCAAAGAAAATTATGACCGATCAACCACTCATTGCAATCATCAATATCCTTCAAAACAATTGGATCCATGGCAACCTTGCAATCATAGCGCTCTTTAATTACTCGATTATACTTCACAAAAAACTAAATCATTTAGTTTTTTGCATGCCAAGCTTGTTTCTTCTCTTTGTATGAATCTAAAATCATAAAAAAACATAAATGTTAGTAAAAAAATAAACATATGAAAATTTATAGATGTTTAGATAAGAAATAAAAGTCCGAAATGTAACTACTGCTTCAAAGACACTCCAATTGCCTTCACATCCCGGACGCTTTTACACGTGAGGCTAAGAATCCTATGGCCAATTTTGCAAATTTGGTGTAGAGTTGCCATACAAACGCCACCATTCATTCAGCCGGTGCCTTTCGTCTTTCTTGTTTTGATTGCCAAATTAAAACCAAAAAGGCCTTCACCTTTTGTATATGTTGCCAATTCATCCATGATCTTAAGTCTGCAAATCCTCGATTTGGAGTCAATTTTGATATACAATCATAAAGCCCTTTTGTAATTTCTTAATTGAACTCTATCGATGGATCATCATAAAAGAATTCGGATTGAAAAAGACCACCAAATGCATGTAATGGATGATGGAGTTGATCGTCCCATCCTCATCAATAATTTTGAAAGCATCTTTGTACTTTGCCTCTCTTCCATTAAAACTCTTACTTATAGCTTCTTTTTGCTTTCGATCCATGGCTTCATAAATGTAGCCCATTGCTGGTTTTTTTTTTTCATTATCAACGATTCAAGGACTTTTACAAGTGGCCCCATCAACTTGAGAATGTATACAATGTTATTCCAAAATGAAATTGTGAAAAGCTTTTTGAGCCTTCTTTCCTTTGCATCCTTAGCCCATTTGCTAGAAGTCCAATCCCGATGTGAACATACTTAAGAAAGCATTCTTGTGTTGATGGATACTCTTTAGGTTGAGGTAGCATGTGCAAAATCTGGTTTTCCCAAATTTTACAAGATTTGCTTGATTTGTGAACTTCCTCATCAAGTGCAACACACCAACAAAGTTATAAATATAACTCAGAAGAGAAAATGGCCTTTTCCAATGTATTCTTTATCAACTTCATTTTCCCAATATCTTCTAGCATGAGGTCAATACAATGGGCTTTGCACATGGTGTCCAATATAAGTTAGGTCGCTTGTTCTCCAACAATTTACCCCCATCTTGAAATTAGAACCATTATCGGTAACCACTTGCACAACATTTGATTCCCCAACGATTCAACGAATTCATCGAGTAGTTTAAGAACTTTTGGACCGGTTTTTGAATATGAGGATGCATCAACAGATTTGATGAACACACATCCCTTTAGAGAGCAAACCAAGAAATTGACGATGCTCTTACCCGTTGTGCTTGTCCAACCATCAGCCATTAAAGGAACATCCATGTTTCTCCCACACGCCTTTATGTTGACTTATTATGTCATTCATGCTAGCAACTTCCTTCTTCAAACATTTTATCCTCATTTCATAGTAACTAGGAGGCCTCGTTCCACCATATTGTCCAATTGCTTCTATTGCACATTGAAAAGATTTCAGTCGAGAAACATTGAATGGAATACCACCTTCGTAAAAGAATTTGGCAATGTATTGTACAACATTGTCTCTTCTTTCTTTATCCATCTTCTCATCGATCTTTGTTTGCTTCAACCTTCCTTGCTTTTTGAAGCTCAACAATGGTTTCGAGCTTCTTGAAGGTGAAAGCATCCATTGGACCTTTTCCTTGGCTTTCTTTGAAGGTTCGGCAAAGCGGATGAATTTGTTGTAGTCTTGGCCTTGTTAAACCGACCGGTTCGTTTACCAAGGGATTTACTTCAATTCCCCAACATCTTCATCTTCAATGTCATCAAAGTCCTCAAAATTAGGCACCTTGTCATAGTTTAGTTTGTCTTCAACCTTCTTGTCCATAAAGTCTTTGAGTTATTTCCTAACATATTCTAGACACTTTAGGCATTTCTTGACATTCCGATTGTCACCAATTTGATGTTGCTTTGCTCTGTAAATTCCCCCATTTGTAACTTTATCACAATGCATGCATATTACGTAGGGTTCTTTGGATCCTGCAACACATTATACTTCCAAGCGAGGATCTGTCTTGTTTGAAGACCTAGAACTATTATCACCTTGTGTTGCACTTGGACCATCCATCTCACTTTGCACAATAAAGTATCAATAAGTATATTTCTCACCTTCTCCGACTTCTAAATTTTCAAAAAAGAACATAGTCATCCTAATGACTTCTAAAATCGATTTTTATACATAAACCTAAAATAAAGTTCTCAAAAAGAACATTCTTGACTTAAAAAATGAATATAGACTTCTATATTTACGAAACATAACATAATGACGAGTCTCATAATTTCTAAAGTAAATAATGTTGAATAGAAAAAAAAAAAAAAAATTAACAAAGAAAGCTAAGAAGAATTAAAGAAGGGAAAAATTGCAACTTCTAAAATTCGAATTTTATTGAATATGTAGTCATTTGTGTTGATCCTTTTCTTAAAATAAAGGAAAGAAGAAAGAGTCTAGAAAGACTTACTTGGGATTTCGCTTGATCGTTATGCTTGTATTTGTTCTTCTCTTACACAAGAAACCCTTTTCGCTACTCCTTTCTCAATTTCATGAGTCCGATTCGCAATTACGATTCTAAATATATCTAATAATTATCTCTTAGTTTATTTACTTGGGCTTTTAAGTATGGGTTTTACTTATCTTATTCAATGGGTCATTGGGCTTTTTAGTTATTAGTAATATTAAATAAGAGGCGGTCATATTAAGTGGATAGGGATGAGAAATAATATTAAAAATATAACAGAGATAAAAAGTGGCGGATAATGATATTGAGCGGTGGAGAAAAAAAAAAGTGGCGCGAAGAATTAAAATCGCTCAAACGATAGTGATCAAAGCGACATCAATAGTTTCCGCTCCGCTTCAGCCGCTTAAGCGACAAAGCGAGCACTTTTAACTACCTTGGGTTGAATGCCTTCTGCCCAAATGTGAACTGATAAAATAAATTCATAAAAGGGTGGTGATCTGATCTTTGAGTTGTGGACAGGAGAAAATCTTTGGTCTGTTTAATTTCTGTTTTAGATTAATGTTTTTGTTTAAATGGGTGATTCTTGTTTGTTCGAGGAGAGTGGATTATTATTTTATTTACTTTATTTATGCTTAATTACTAGGAAATGATGAAACGTAAGCGAGAGGAATATTTTGAGCTCGGAATAAAGAATACCAAACCTGAGATAGTCTTGGAGGTGTTGGGCAATGGGGCTGGATATACCAAAGGTTATGGTTTTGGTCCAAAGCCTCCAAGTACACATAGTTCATTGTACCATTCTTCTACTCAATATGAAGATGAACTAAGAGAAACAACGGAAGAGTTGCAACAATCTAGAGTTCAAGTGCAAGAACTACAAACTCAAGTAACTAGGTTGAAAGACGAGCTGGCTACGGAAAATGAAAATCTGTCTGCAAAACTCTCTGAGCAAAATGCAAAACTCTCTGAGCAAAGTGCAACTATCAACAAACTACTGGTTTTTTTTGAGCAATAATGGGATTTACATATAATTAAGGTTAGCTTCTACTTTTTTATGTGTATTAATTGTATACACTTATATGCACTTTCAATGTTTGCTTATAAAAAAAATTACCATGTTCCTAAAATGCTTGTTTGGATTCAAAAATTTAGTTAGTGAAAGTCTATATGTTTCTCGAAAGTGACGTGATTGAGAAACATAGTTAAAAGGGAGTTAGTAGATTGATTCTTATTATGATATTGTGAGACTGTGGATTGGGGATTATGTTTTTGCTGGCTTACAAATGTAACTATGCTTGTTAAATGAAATTGAATTGCTCAATCTTATTGTCCTGACTGATTTTATCATTATTGCTTTTGTTCTTTTACATGAGCTAGTTTCAAAATAACTTAATTAGATTTTTAAATTCTCACAAATCAAGTCTCACTTGAAGTTGCACCTTAATTCAAGCAGATTATGTTTTATAGTCGAATCAACTTGAATTATATGCGAGATGTTTCATTCTCGATGTAAATGTTCATATTGAAACCTTGAAAATGTGCAGTAATCTTAATTTCTTGTATCTGAGTCAAACAAATTGATGGTTGCCATATTTACGAGCAAGCATATTAGTTCCTTTGTAATTTCTTAACTCTCGATTCTATATATGATGTGTTAGAATGTAAAAGTATTAAACTGTATATTGAAACTATTGATATCAAGCTATATTAGTTCATAATGGTAATTTCTTAACTTTCGTTTCTGTATATGATGTGTTTGAATGTAAAAGTATTACACTATATATTAGAACTTCATATTGGATCAATATTGGTGCTACTGATATAAGACTATATTGGTCTTGCTAATTAAATTAGAAAATTCATCTGATATAACATTTTTTTTATAGGTGATATCTCACAGAGGAAAAGATTTCATCATCGTTTGAAGTGCAAAAAAGGAATAATAGCATGGAAATTAGTTTTAGAAATATACAAGATTTTGGTTTTTATAGTTTATTGTTTCATGTAATATTGATCACAAAGATTGTTGATTGCTTTTTAATTGCTTGAAGGAGTTTTTTGTTGATGCAAATTAATTTTTTTTATCTTTAATTAATTAGTTTTTGTTATAATATTTATTATTTAGTATTATTATTGATTTAATATATATAAAAATTCAAATAAATTGATAATAAAAGTAATTATTTCACGATGAAATAAATGTGTCACAATATGTATCATTTTTATGACAAAATAATAGTCACGGTATGTTAATTAATCATGACGATATATGTTGTTACTATATCAATTTCTTTAGTGACGATTATCATCATTGTCACTGAATAATATTTTTATATAACAAATATTTGTCACCATTTTTACATCTTTTAACGACGACGAATATTTTGTCACTAAAGTCTAATTTTTTGTGACGAAATGTAGTTGTCATTATATTTATATATATAGCCACGATCATTGTTTTCGTCATTTTTTTGCAATTTTTTCATGACGAAAAATGTGAAATATGACGAACAATATATTGTCACAAAATATGAACTTTTAGTGATGATTATTATTTTCGTCACTAAATAATATATTATAGTGACAAAAATAATTTGTCACAATTTCCACATCATTTTGCGACAATAAAAATTTTGTCACTAAATCATACTAATCAGTGACAAATTTTATCGTCATTTTATATGTACACATATAACGACGATCAACATTTTGTCACCGAATAACAACTCTTTCTTGACGAATATAGAAAATGTGACGAAATAACCAAGCTAATTGTGACAAAATTAACGTCACAAAAGTAACTTTTTTTGTGATAATTATTTATATCGTCACGTAAAATTGAACTTTAGTGACGAAACGTCATATTAAGTGACTAATTTTTTATGCCTAAAGTGACAATTTATGCGTCACAATAGATGGAAACATATAGTGACGATGACCTTTTTCGTCACCAAATGATGCCCTTTTCATGACGAAATAATATAACGTCACATTTTTCATAATACCACGCACATTAAATGACGATCTATGCCACAAAAAAATTCGTCACAAATTATCAATTGTGACGAAAAATGATGTTTCAGTGACGAATTTTTTCGTTGCGGTTTCTCGAATTTCCTGTAGTGTTACTTCCAAGAAATTGACAAGTTCCAGTGGTAGACTTTCTGTCAATTCTACATCCTCCATAATCAGCATCTGAATAACCAGTTAATTCAAGGTTATCATCAGCTGGATACCATAATCCTCTATTCACAGTGCCTTTAAGATATTTGAGAATCTTTTTGGCAAATCCATGTGACTAAATTTTAGGATTAACTTGGTATCTTGCACATATCCCAACAAAGAATGTTAACCGGGCCTACTTGCTGTGAGATATAGCAATGATCCAATGATCCCTCTATAATCAGAATGATTTACTGATTTGCCTTCAGGATCAGGATCCATCTTGTAGTTAGTATTCATGGGAATTCTAACTGCATTGCAATTTTGTACACCATACTTAGCAATCAGATCTCTGGTGTATTTTGCCTGATTGATAAATATTCCTTCCTTAGTTTGTTTCACCTGAAGTCCAAGAAAGAAATTCATCTCCCCCATCATAGACATCTCAAACTTTCCTTTCATCAGAGCTGAGAACTTCTCACACATCTGATGATTTGAGGATCCAAAAATGATGTCATCCACATAAATCTGAACTAGTAGGATATCTTTCCCATCTTCTATCCTGAACAAAGTTCTATCAACTGTTCCTTTGATAAAGCCATGGTCAGTAAGAAACTGAGATATAGTATCATACCATGCTCTGGGTGCTTGCTTTAGACCATACAAGGCTTTCCTGAGCCTGTAAACTTGGTCATTCTGACAAAATCCTGGAAGTTGTTCCACATAAACTTCTTCCTTAAGCACACCATTTAGAAATGCACTTTTCACATCCATCTGATAGACTGTGAATATCATGTGAGCAACATATGCAAGAAACAATCTGATGACTTCTAGTCTTGCAACAGGTGCAAAGGTTTCATCACAGTCCAAGCCTTCTTCTTGGGAATAACCTTGTGCAACTAGCCTTGCCTTGTTTCTCACAATGTTGTTGTTCTCATCTCTCTTGTTCTTGAACACCCACTTGGTTCCAATCACATTGTGCCTCTTAGGTCTGTCCACTAGCTCCCAAACTTCATTTCTTGTGAACTGATTCAGCTCTTCTTGCATAGTAGTAATCCAGAATGAATCTTGAAGAACTTCTTCAATCTCAGTAGGTTCTTTTTCAGATAGGAAGCAGCAGAACAAAACACTTTCTCCATGGAACCTTCTTGTTTTAACACCTTCTGATAGATCACCCACAATCTGACTTGTAGGATGACTATCCAACCATCTTCTCTGGATGTTCCCCTTCAAAAGAGTATCCTCAACATCATAAATGTTAGGTTCGGGTAGTTCATTAAATTCGGGAACAACAGAAAAGGAGAAAGAGAATCATCTTCCTCGGGAAATTCCATTGAGAACAACGCCGAGACATTTGTTCCCCCCGGGTTGATAGATTCGAGTTTGCCTCACCGTGACCACATCTTCATTGGCATTACATACCCGAGTCCGAATCATTGTATGTTCGGATAGGTCACTTTCATTGTGTTGGCTTTTGCTTCAAAGGGAGAATTTCCATCCCGAGTCTCACCATCCCGAGTTTTTCCATCCCGAACTTCTTTATGCGAGTCCGATTCACTCCATTCATAGAAAGTGATTGACTTCTTCTTTTCGGGTTCGAGGATGTTTTATCATTCTTTTTCGCTAAGTCCGGTGATCCTCTTGGTCGGGTTCTCTCCCGAGTCATGTTCTGTTTCTTCCGAACACGTAGATTCATCAAAAACAACATGAGGTGTTTCTTCCACAATAAGAGTCCTCTGGTTGTAAACTCGAAGGCTTTTCTTGACTTGAATATCCTAAGAACATCCCTTCATCAGCTTTGTTATCTTATGTTTTCAACTGATCTTTACCATTATTGTGTATGAAACACTTGCAACCAAACATACGAAAGAAAGAAACAAGAGGCTTCCTTTCATTCCATTCCAATTTCATAAGGAGTTTTTCTTGATTCTTGGTCAAGATGGATCTGCTTAGAGTAGCATGCAAAGTTGATAGCTTCAACCCAAAATCTCTTAGGAATGTCGACATCAATCATTGGTCTTGCGAACTTCTTTTCGAGTCCTATTTCTTCTTTCAAAGAACACCATTCTGTGTGGGAGTCCTTGCGGTGATGTTTCATGAGCTATTCCATTTGCTGCACAATAATCAGATATAATATGGTTGATAAATTCAGTTCCTTTATCTGATCTGATTTTGACCACATTCAGATTCTTTTCAGTACTGAGTCTTTTCAATAGATCAGGCAGTTTTGTCTGAGTCTCTTTCTTACTGAGTAAGAATATGACCCATGTGTATCTAGAGTAGTCATCAACTATCACAAGTGTATATTTCCTGCCATTAGTGCTCACAGGTGTCACTGGACCAAAGAGATCCATATGTAATAGTTGTAATATTCTGTCAGTAGAAACATCTACTTTGATTTTGAATGATGCTTTGATTTGATTTCCTTTCTGACATGCATCACATACATGATCTTTACTGAATACTTCATTTGGTAACCCCCTCACAAGTGCTAATCTTGCAAGTTTGTTCAGGGTTTTGAAGTTTAAGTGATTCAGCCTTTTGTGCCACATCCAACTGGTATCAGTAGAACTTTTTGCAACCAAACATGTATCTTTAGGGGATAATTTCCAATCAGCAAGATACACATTTCCTTTTCTAGTACCCGATCGGAATGTTTGTTTGTGAACCATTATCTTTCACATAACATAAGTTCTTTGAGAACTCAACACTGAATCCTTTGTCACAAAATTGGCTGATAGAAAACAAGTTATGCTTTAAACCAAACACATAAGAAACACCATGGATATGAATGGATTCAACTTCAAGAGTCCCATATCCTTCAGTCTGTCCTTTGGAATTGTCTCCAAAAGTAATCTGAGGGCCTTTCTGTTCAACATAGTCAGTGAGTAATTGCTTATATCCTGTCATATGCCTTGAACATCCACCGGTCGAATACCATCTATGCGAGGGAGCCAATTCATTTCCACTCATCAAGGCTATGTTGTCTTCATTCAGTCCAGTGCCCTTTTCCTTTACCTGAAAAACAAATCAGGTCTTAGGTACCCATTTGGTGTAAGGTCCTACCAGTTAAATTTGTACCTTTTGGAACCCAAATCACGATAACTCTAATTACTTTAGAGTGGCTGATTTGTCTCCCATAAACATCTACATACACATTCACCACCCTAGATGCCTTGGCAGTATCCTGTATATGAGTGCTAGCCTTAACATGAACATGAGCCTTAGAGTTCTTCTTGGGTTCAGGCTTTTTGTTCCAATGCCTTGGCTTTGGTGCAGCTGGTCTCTGTCTCTGCTGACTTGGGTTCAGGAAACCTTTACCCTTAGGCAAGTGGGGTTTAGGTTGTCTGTCTTGAATTGTGGTCTTTCAATAATCGAGGACTTGGTCTTTTTCAGGTTGAGAATATCTCTGGCCGAGTGTTTCTCTTCCGAAAATTCCTCTCCGATGGTTCATCTTGAATCTCTTGAGTTAGTATTCTTAGCACGAGGCTTCAAGCTTGGCTTTGAAAATTTCCTCTTGAGTGTTCGGGTTTTCTAGCCTTTTCCTGAGGTTTGGGCTTTCTTCCCTGAACCTTCAGTTTTTCTGAAACCATAGGTCCTTTACCCTTGTCCAAAACCCCGGGCCGTTTCTTGATGGGAAGATTAGTACATGCCATTTGGTTTAACAAAGATGATCTTAGTCTACTAGAAGCGACATTCAAGACCTTGTGAGGTTCCCCGGATTATATCCCAATCCAAATTTTATAGTTCTTGCAGTCTTTGATAACTCTCAATTTCATCTATTACTTTAGATGCGAGAATTCAATAGAGCTAACTTTCTCTCACAAGACTATCCTCACTTTTCTTTAGAGTCTCATGCTTCTCAAAGAGGTCATTGAACTCAGTTCTGATAAGCTGAATTTCCTTAGTGGATTTCTCTAATTTTCCATTCAGGATTTCTATCACTTTCTCCTTTTCTGAGAGTTGTACTTTCAGAACATCTAGTTCATCAGTAGTTCCCATCAATTGAGAAGTGATCTCAGCGAAGATAGAGTCTTTCCACTTGATTCTCGTGATCGAGTTCTTTATTTTGCTCTTGAGTTTCTGTGAGCAGTTCTTATAACACATAATAGTCCTTCATAAGATTCTCAAAAGAATCCATCAGGTCAAAGTTACTGGTTATAGTTGAACTTGAGAACTCATGTGCTTGTGTAGGAGCTACAACAGAGATAGAAGAATTTACCTCCTCCCTAGCAACAAGGCAGACATCATCACTGTCACTATATGAGAATATCTCATCTGAGGAACTGGATCCCTCTTCAGATTGTTCTTCTTCCTCAGCAATCATAGCCTTCTTGCTGGAGATTTTCATGTCTCTCTTGGCTTGTCTCTCCTTTCTTTCTTTAGCACTTAGCTCAGGACAGTCATATTGGAAGTGACCTTTCTTTTGGCAGTTGTAGCATCTGTTGGTATCATCATCCTGACCACTTTCCTCATTGGCCTTGGAGTCCTTCTTTCTGGATGAGGAACCTTCAGCTTTGTAGTCCTTCCTTTTCTCAGTGGATCTGTCCTCAACCTCTGAGTTATTCCTGTTCTTGTACCTGTGGTTCCGGTAATATTTCTTATATTTTCCATATCTGCTATTTAGTCTTTCAAACCTCCTTGCCATCAGTACTAGCTTATCCTCTTGCTCATCCTGATTTTTGGCAAGTAAGTTCTCAGACTCTTTAGCTTTACAGGATTTCTCTTTGGCTTTGAAAGCCACATTCTTGCTAGATGAAGAGTCATCTTTGCTGTCAGATTTCTTAGTTTTCTTGTCAATCACAAACTCATAAGCTTTCAGTTCAGAGAAAACTTGTTGGTATGGCATGGAATCAATATTTTTGGTGTTTTCAATCACCACAGCATGTATATCCCATTTCTTAGATAATCCTCTAAGAATTTTAAGTGCCACTTCTCTCTGTGGGTATCTTTTCCCAAGAGCATTCAGATCATTCATAATGCTAGTGAATCTGACTTCCAGTTTGTCAATGGATTCACCATCTTCCATTTCAAAGCTATCAAACTTTCCAATAACAACAGAAAGTTTGTTTTCCTTAATATGATCTGTCCCTTGACACATAACAGCAAGTGTGTCCCATATTTCTTTTGCAGTTTCACAGTGAGAGATCATCCCCATAACACCATCATCAATAGTGCTATACAGAGTATCTTTAGCAATATAGTCCAAATTGACTAACTTTCTCTCATCAGGAGTAAGTTGGTCATCAGGCTTTGGAAATTCATCTCTGGGATCATTTCTCTCAATATCAGTGATTCTGGGATTTACAACGGTATATTTGAATGGTCCTTCAGAAACCACTCTCCACATTCTCTCATGTTTGGAATACAGATGCACATGCATTCTCAATCTCCATAGGTCATAGCTCTCAACAGAGAACATAGGAAGTTTCTTAGAAGGCATGATGAATTAGCCTTGTAAGATATCAGCAAAGAGATCTATTCAGATAGACCACCAAAGTCCTTCAGCAAATAGACTATGGCTACCAAAACAAGTGGTCAAAATGAACCACTGCTCTGATACCACTTGTTGGTCCCGGTGCAAACGAGTCTCACACGTGTATGGGGGGGGGAATACACGTGTTCAGTGATTTTTAAAAATTTTCTTCACTGAGATCAGATGGGTCAGGATGTCCTGAGAATTTTGCCCTGAGAAGCACAAATCGCCCTGAGTCAAAGTCTACTGAGACAGTGATCCTGAGCAGCTTTCAGAAGCTTCAGATTAGGCCAACTGATCCTGAGTTTTATCAGAGATCCTGAGAAGCTTGGATCAGATAATTATCTTACTGAATACTCAGTAGCGTTAGTTCAGTTTGGTAACTATATGTTCTAGCTAATCAAGAGTGCGGAATGGTTTGCCCTAAGTTTATACTCATTTTAACTTTGCTGAAAATCTTATTCCTTTAATAAAACAGTGATTAAGGCTGTGATCAACTTGATGCAGGTTCAGTGGATTGGTTCCAACTGAATATCAGTAAATATGCTTTCAGTGAAAAACTATACAACAGATATAATGCAGTACAGAAAGCAAACAACACATCAATTATATTGGTTCAGAGACTCAAGCTCCTACGTCCACTCTCTCTGATCTTCAGAGAAATTCCTTAACCACTTCCTAAAGCTTTCAGGCTAACTCACTGTAGCTTACTCACTTTTCTACCTTCTCACTGCAGCTTACTAACTCAATCACACACACAAGTTTTCAGACTACCACAAGTAGCTTACTAACTTCTTCTCTAGAGTTTTCTGGCTGACTAACCTGCAACTTACTCACTCTTTACAACTCTAACTCACCAACAAATCACACACACTCAAACTACCTTATCAAAGGGTTTAGGTTTGGGTTGGTTTCCAACTAGGGTGAGATATCCTTTACAATAAGAACAAATGCAAAGACTAGGATATCTCTTCTAAGCTTTGAATTTATCTATCAATCTGGGCTTAGTAAATGAGCTCTCTCCAATGTGAAACACTTGGGAAATTCTAGGGTTTTCGAGTGCTTCAATTTGCAAGAATACGAATGAGCTCTTGAGTTGCTGTAATTTCCCGTAACCTTTCAATGTAGAAGGTCACTGGTATTTATAGGCAACTTCTCCAAAGATTACTCTTGAAAAACTATCCGTTGGAAGAGATAGCATCAAGGGTTTCCTCTTTTGGTTTTTGATGAACGGCTATTTTAGGGTTTGAACACTCCCTTGCATGTTTTAGGAAATATGCAGCCATGTAGCCAATCACCAATTTCTGCAAACTGAAAGATATCAGTTCTGACATTCTTCAGTGAGATGTCGCTTTCAGTGTCAATAGAGTACAGTTATGTTGCCTCCTCATTGGTCAAGATCTTCTTTTGAACAGAGACAAACAAATGACTCTTTTAAATCGATTCTTCTGAACTGATATGTTCCTTAATGTCCACGAATGTCTAACATTCTGTTTGTTTGTACTAGGAATGAACATAACACTATTTCATTTGTTCAGGGTCCTTTTGATCAGTACAAAACGATCTTCAGGATCTTCGGGTCTTCAGGGTTCTTCTGATTTCTTCTGATTCTTCAGAGTCTTCTGGGTCTTCAGGATTCTTCTGAGTCTTCAGTACATTAATTTTCCCTGATCTATATCTGCTGACTATACATGGTGCAGATAATCCTGATTTCTAATATCTATTGAAACCTGATCCTGATTCTATTCTATGAAGATGTCCTGATATATGTCATACTCAGGGGTTTTGGGATCTAATCAAAATCTTATTAAATTCATCTCCCAACATATATTTCTTAACTATACAGATACTACATCCTTGTGGGATCTATGCCAGCTTGTTGATGCTACTTGTTAGTTGTGTTTTGGACAGTTAGGACAGATGAAGGGGACTCCTTGCACAAAAAGTCTGGATGCATTTCCAGGTAATATATATATTATACTTGGATGACAAACTAGTTAATATGTTACGGATTGTTGCTCATGATGGTTTAGTGAGACTCTACCTAACTGCAGGTTCTTGTTTTTTTATTTTTTCCTGCTTGTACATGTGTTGTTAATACAACTGAATATTTGTGTTAAATCATTTACTATTCCCCTGTCACATCTAGATCACTGGGGTAGTTCTTGTGTTAACTGAGGTTCTTGTGTTAACTCTTTTCTGGGGGCCAAAGTACAGAATGCAGAGATCACAGGTCTGGATGATCAAATTTGTGGTGAGTTTAGACTTCATTCTCTTTTGTATTAGCTTAATATTTATCAAATTATTTAGAATAGTTTTTTGTGTTATAATTTCTTTTTCAATTAGCTTTTTTTTTTATGGTACAACTAATAAGTATACCACTTTTAAATTATTCATTTAGATTGACCATCCTGTTTCTTTTTTCATCCCTTTTATTGTCTTCTTATAGTGTAAATCGCACCGTTTCTCTGCTGAAAAGTGGAATTCAGAATAAATAAATATGTTGAATATATTCATGGACTATGAGCATGAAAAGATTCCAAGCAAGCATGACAATTGTGCCAATCTAATTTCAAGAGACGCACTTTGGTATCTATGTTGAGCACCCTTTATATATTTACTAGTTAGAGCAGACCTCAATTCTTGAGGTGATTATTCAGATCTTTAAATTCTTGAGTATCAACTTTAGGGTAGCTGTAAATAATTTTAGGAATTACAGTGGTTTAGGCTGGTGGGCTATTAAGCATCTCTGTCATTATCATACCCATCTTAAAAGCTGAACTTTGGAAAGTATATTGCCTAAATGAAAACTAGTATTCAAGAGAGGAAGTCATCCATCAAGATTTAGTTTTACATTAACTCGATTGAAGTTTCGTTTCTGAGGCATGAAAGACCCAATTTCTGAAATACAAAAATAGCCCAACAGAAATTTAAGATTGTACTCTTCGTTTAAAAGATTAAAAAATCAAAGCAACAATCAAAATTTACCAGAAAATGGTTCCTTATTTCCTGGAAATTCAGCTTATTTGGCCATGTTTATCACATACGAAAAGCAAGGCAGAGAACCAGAGATATCAAAGCAGGGAACAAGTAGTTAACTCAAAATTAACTTTATTATGAGTTTGAGTTTACCTTTTAGGAACAAGTTGCTGACTCAAAATGGTAATGCTGCTGAATTAATTCTTTTTAAATTCATCTTTTCCTTGTCATTTGAGAATGAAGTGTTAAGTTTTGATGAAGACAGTTCTGTATGAGTTGAGGCTCATGATTTTTCTTGAACAAGTGCAAAGATATTGGGAAGTGCACATATTGGAAAGACTGTTATTTCATGTTTGATTATATGGACACAATAAATATGGGATATTTGTGAGATGTAAAAAAAAAAAATGTAGCTTTTCTCTTCTATAATTAACAGTTTTGCGCTGTAAGCATAAAAAGTATCCCTTAAAGGATCTGATTATTTATTTCTTTTCTTACCTTCTCTAATATTTAATTATTTTTATATTTGTCATAGTCATATAATATAGTATATCCTCTATCTCTCTTTAATTGTGTTATATTCTTAGTTGATGAGGTCACTTATTTCAGTTTTTTGTTTGTATTTTCATAGTCCTCACAAAAAATTTACTTGAAAAAAAGAAATTGATGAAGGATGGAAGGAGTGGGTTAATGTCTATCAAATTACATTATTTGATCAGCAGGAATAGTTTGTTTTTGTGATTTTGAACAAGTTATTATCATGACGTTGGATTTACATTTTTATTACTTATTTTGAACAATGTATAAATTGATTACTTAATTGTACGAAGTTCTATTGGATCTTAGTATTTGTTGCATTCAATACAAATGTGTATTATATTTATATTCTAAAACAATAGAAAACATAAAACAGCAGGTCAAAAAATGGTATTAAAAACAGGTAAAAAATGTTATAATAAACACCTACGACAACGGGTCACTATGAGTTAACAAAATGGGTAAAAATCGTTGTAATAAACACCTACGACAACGGGGTACTATGAGTTAACACAACGAGTAAATACCGTTGTAATAAACACCTTCAACAATGGGTTACGATGAGTTAACACAATGTTTAAAAACCGTTTTAGTAAACACCTACGACAACGAGGATTGCCCGTTATCAAAAGTCTGGGATCTACGACAACACCAGCATCCACAACGGGGGTAAAACAGATACGACAGCGGGGGTTACCCGTTGTCGTATCTTGTTTTTGGCATAGTGCATGAAGAGACGGAGAAACATCTATTCTTCGAAGGGTTAATTGCAATACTGGTCCCATGTGAATATACCCTCACGAAATTGGTCCTTTTTTCGACAAATTTGATCCCATAAGATTTTTCCGTCCATTTCTAACGGAAGTGGTACACACGTGCCGTTAGTTGCACTTTTGGTCCCAAAAAATTAGTTTTTTAAATATAAATTATTATTTAGTTTAAAATAAATTTAATATATTTTTTAGTATATTTATAATTAACTTATAATTAATAGTCTATTAGAATAGTTTAAAATTAAAATTTATAAAAATATAATTAATATAAAGATTATTTATATTGTTTGATTTTTTACATTAATTTATAATTCATAGTTTTTGGAGTAATTTTAGAACTTTCAAATAAAAGTCCTAACTAATATTCATATTTTAAATTATTCTTCTTATTACGTCAAAATTTATGTATGTTTTTATTTAGTTGATTTTTGTACAAATTATATATATATATATATATAGTAAGATATAGAACCAACTATCTGTTTTTTTATGGAACCAGATTAATGAGGTGTCATGCCAACTCATCATCCACATAATGAATTTTATTTTAAATAAATTATAGAATGTTTTATAATTAATATATTATTCCCTAAACCATGAACCCTAAACCCTAAATCATGAACCATTCTAGTCGGGTGAACCATGAACCACTTTCGTAGGGTTTAAGATCTTGGCTTCAGTTGGGTCCGGGCCGGGTAAAAAAATAAAAATTGAACTGAACTGAAAAAATAAAACTTAAATAAAAAAACTAATTTCTTTTTTACCCGGCCTGAACCCAACCCGGCCCGAGTGGTTCATGGTTCACCCGACCCGAATGGTTCATGATTTAGGGTTTAGGATTCCTGGTTTAGGGTATAGTATATTAATTATAAAACATTCTACAATTTATTTAAATAAAATTAATTATGTGAATGATGAGTTGGCATGACATCTCATTAATATGGTTCCATAAAAAACCAGATAGTTGGTTCTATATCACTTCTGTGTATATATAATATTTTATTTTAAATCTTACATAAATATATTTGTATTTATGTAAATATTCTACATTTTTAAAATTTTTAGCAAGGTTTCATTTAGTTGAAACAAATTATTTTTGTGTATTTTTAGCAAGGTTTTAAATTTTTAGCGAGGTTTTAAATTTTTTAGATTATACATAATTTATTATTAGTTTAAACATATTTTATATTATTTACTGATTACTTTTTTTTATATTTAAAAAAAATATTATTTGATTTGGAAAAAAATATTATTTGTATTTATATATAGATTTTATATTTCTTTTTAATATTCAAATTTTAAATAAATGATTTAGTTTAAAAAATATTTATTGTGTTTGTAATCATATTTAAATTCACTATATAAATTTACTATTAATTTTTAATTTAAAATTTTATTTTATTATATAAATTAATTTTTTTAGTATTAGTTCAAAAAGTTAACGGAAACCGTTAGAAACTTAACGATTGAGACCATTTCTGCACAAAAAAGGACCACAAAATTACCATGGGACTTAAACTGCAAATACAAAATTCACATGGGACCACTTCTGCAATTAACTCATTCTTCGAATGTGACGTCTCATACAAGGTATGGATGGAGTGCATGAAGTGGATAGGCATTTCTTGTCCGCTCCAATCTTCTCCCATTTTGAACTTGATTGCTCATAGTTCAATCTTGAAAGTAAAAAAGGGAGGGGAGTGGCGATTTCTCTATATGGCTATGTGTGGTTTGGGTGTTGTGAAAAGAAAGAAATAATCTAATTTTTTAAGACCTTCAGTTTTCAATTATTAAGACAATGAACGAGATTAAGACTAGGCTTTGGAGTTGGATTAGTGTCAAAGATCCTAGGAACGTTAATTTTTCCTTTAATGATTGACTATTCAAACCTTGGCTTATTGCATATTCTTAGCTCCAACATCTAGTTTCTATATATAGCCACTACTGTAATCTTGTTTTTTAGCAATAAAAATTCCTCTTTACTGATAAAAAAAAATTTATAGGCATGATCCACCCGTTGAGGAGCTGAATTAACTTCAAGATATCATGGCAGTTAATGTCATTATAGCAATTAGTTGACCAGATATCAATGATAATTATCCAAATTATTTGCAATTCAAATTTAAACTCAAATTCAATTACATGAACTGAATCAAACCGATTGGCCACACCAAATATTGATTGAACTTTTATATTTGGATTGGATTAGTTATGAGTGTACGAAACCTATTTTCCGTGCTCTAACAAAAAAAGTAAGTTAGCTCCGGGGCCCAAGTCCAGCCCAAAGTCCAATTGCCAAAATTCAAGGGCACGACTCAGCTCGGAAAGGCGAGAGGCGCACGTATGTTATCCATATGATTGCTCCTTTGCCGCTATAGTTTGAATTACTCTAACTTCTATTAATAAGGAGTAGTTTAACCCAATAATTATTCAATAAGTACTTCTATAATTATTTAAGAGTAGGTCTTATTCTCATATGAACCCATGGACGGATCTATGTGTATTGTGCACTAGGCTCCAGTCTAGCCCAACCTTTTTTAGAATGCTATAGTATGTATCATGTATGTATTGTTTATCATTATCTTGCATCTTTTCACTTTTAATTCAGACCATATTTACTCTTAGAATTAGATAGAAAGTCCAGACGTGCACAGTCCATTTCATCCAAAGTAAATCAACTAATTTATTCAACAACAAATCCCATTAATTTTATTTTTAGGGGCAATTACTATGAGGTGTCATTTATAAAACATATTTACTCTAAGGTGCACTACTTTTTAGTCATTATTCTAAGGTGCTAAATTTATACCAAAATGTCTAATTTGCCCTTATGTATAAAATGATATGTAGGATTTGAATTTTGAATTTTATTGATTTTTTTTTATTTATATGTTCTTTTATTTAATTATTTCTTTCCAAAAATAAAATATTAACAAAAAAATTTGCATATTTCAAATTTCAAATTTTGCAATTTTTTTTAATTAACTATAATTCTATTTAATTAATTTTTTTAATACTAGTAAAAAAAATATGCACAATTCAATTTTTTTTTTAATCATCATCATTTTATTTAAAAAAAATTTACACACAGTAAAAAAAAAATTGCACACTCATAAAAAATTTTGCACACCCGTAAAAAATTCTACACACACGTAAAAACATCTGCACACACATTTTTTTTAATTATCTGTTTATTTATATAAAAAAAATTTGCAATAATTCTGCACACCCAATTTTTTTAATTATATGTCATTTTTATTTAAAATTATGCACACCCCACAATTCTGCACACCCATTAAAAAATTCTGCATACTTATAAAAAATTCTACACACTCATAAAAAATTATGCATCTATAACTCTAAAATTATTCAAACTACAAAGTGAATGTTGCATAAATTACTAAACAACCCGATTAAAAAATAAAAAAACACAATTTCTGAATTTAGTTCAAACTCAACATACAAATTCAAAATGAAAAAATTATGTTTTCAATTTCCACGCAAATGAAGAAACTAAAATTCAGAAAAAATAAGAAAAGAGAAAATTGCATAAAAAATAAGAACATTATTATCATCCTACAGTAGTTGTACCACCCTGAGCCATTATCGAGTTATAAACACCCTCAAGCTTTTTCTTCATATCATCAATCTCACCGCCTCCGCGGACACCTTCAATATTACGTCAAAATCAATCTCGAAGCATACGTGCCAAAATCAATCTCGAAGGCCCCATTTCCCTCCTCTCTCCACAACATTCAACAAATTTAACTTTACCATTATTAAATTCTCCACCAAGACCGAAAAACACAAAAAACGCACAAATTTGTTAAAAGGGAAAAAATATCAGTCTCACCACCATCTTCGCATATCCGCAGCCCACGTATCTTCTTCCACCTTCTCCTCCGCCTAGATCCGCCGCCGCAGCCCCCTCCCTCACGACACTCAACAACAAAAAAATCAAATCCCAAACCAGATTTGTGTTCCCTTCGCCGATGACGTCTCACCAGATCCGCATTCCCCTCGCCGGCGGCCACCACTAATAGACCGAGAATTAGGGATGTGTGTGTTTGTAGGCAGACTTGATAGATTAGGTGTGGCGGCGAGATTGGGGGATTAGAGGGATGGGGCGATGAGATTGGGATTTGAGAGAGAAATAATGGGTGTGCAGGTTTGATTGTTTTAATTTGTAGGGGTGATAAATGGGTATGTTTTTATTATTATTTTCGTATTAAAAAACAAATAAATATTATAATTAAGAGAAAATTACATCCTACTACAAGATATTGAGTGCTCTTACACTTTAATACAATTATTTTTTCCTATTACATTCAACTACAAAAGAGACAACCAATGACCAAATTATCCTTCATTCCTCAATACCGATTCTCTCTCCAAAAAATGACAATAATCATGTCAGCTACTACTTTCACATATCACACCCTCTCTCCTCCATTCATTTTCAAATTCAAATCTATCTCTAAAAATCTGCACCTTCTCTCTCTAACTCTCATACCAATTCTCCTTGACGGAACAAGCGGCGCACCACCGGCGTCCCCTCCCTATCACCACCTTTAATGTTTTGGCCCCAAGGGAGTGCCACCTCCGGCGATTGCAGTGTCGCTGCCGTTCGTCATCTTTGCACCGTCGTACGGAGTCGACAGTTGATCTGCATATCCCCTGCGATCGATCTGTATATTCAGGCCGATCTGCACCTTGATGGAGCCGAAGGCAGTGTCACGATGGCATAGATCTCGACCTCTCAAACAAATCACTTGAAAAACTCCTGCTCCCACACCCAACAAATCTGGATCTTGAAACCCTTCTGTCAATGGCGGTTTCATCGGGCCCCACATCCTCTTCTCCACTGAACTGACCGCTGCCTCCCCTACCGCCGCTCCTCTTCCACCACTTCACCGCACAGATATTTGAGGCGGACTCCAACGGATATGAGGTCGATCCCGTCGACGGTGAACCGTACCGCCTCCCCTACCGTCGATCCTCTTCTGAATCGCCTCAAAATTCTTCTTGGTATGTCCCAATTTTTGTTTTTTCTCTTTTTAATTTTGGAGTAAAACTTAATTTTTATCTATGACTGATATATTGAGGCCTCACAGGCTGATTTCCATTTTTTTGGCTGCGATTCTTGCGTTTTCTTTTATATTCCATTTGTTTTTCAGTCAAACACGGCTTTGATGATCTTAATGTTTCTGGGTTTTCGTCGTTTCCATCGATTGAATGGCAGATTTCGTCGAGGAGAGTGGAGGAAAATGACAGGTGATTTCTTTGGGTTTTTTTGGGTTTTTGTTTCTCCTTGCTATACATTTCTGGAATTTGATTGCAAAGAATGGATTTTGGGATGTGGGATTTGATGAAAAACTAAAAATGATTAAATTAAATAAATTGTGAGTAAATTTTTTCTGTATTTTTTCTGGCTATTTTGGAATGGATTTTCTGGTTATTTTTTTTGTATTTTGGGATGTTGTTTGATGGTGGACCTAAACCTGGTAATCTTTTTTTTTTGTATTTTTCTGGTAATTTTTTTTTTCTGGCAAGTGGACCTAAACCTTGGATGTTGTTTGCTGATTGTGTGTTTTTTATTTGAGATAGAGAATTTCTGGTGGTAATCTATTCCTGATTGTCAAGAGATCTGAAGTTGATTATAAGCTACACTCGGGAGATGGGAATCTACAGAAGAAGTTAGAGAGCTTATGCCATCAAGAAATCTGGAAAAAGTGCAATACTATCTAATATAGTGAGATTTTTGTATGTATAGTGAAATTTTTATATGTATAGTGAGACTTTTGTATGTATAGTGAAATTTTTATATGTATAGTGAGACTATTAACAGTCAAGATAGTGAGACTTTTGTAAGTAAAGTGATATTTGAATTTGGACCGAAGAAATAATTAAAATTCTGTTAGTTTTGAAAAAAGAAGGCAATTTTAAAAAAAAATAAGGAAGAAGAATTTGAAGAAAATTGGTATTCAAATATTTGTAAGGTTCAAAATTAGTCAAAACATAAAAAATGAGTCAAAAGTTAAAAAAAAAATTACACTTTAGCCAAAATTTCTGCACTTTAATAACACTGTTCATCGATGGGACATGTTTGCAGAAAGTCTGCAGAAAGCTGCAGGGAGCTAAAAGGGAAATGAGGGGCATTTTGGACAATTAAACACCTAATTTGTATCTACTTGTAATTTGAAAAAAGCAGTGTACTAATAAGCTAGATTTCTCTTGACTTTGTATCTACTTGTTCTTCTCCCTATAATTAATGGATTGTGAGGATGAGGTTATAATATATGGGGATATTTTGCACCTTAAAGTACTATCAAAAAGTGATAGCACCTAAGAATAAGACATAGTGATAAATGGTACTAAGGAGTAATTTTCCCTTAATTGGTTTATGTGTCATTTTAACTAATTAACTTTAAACACAGACTAATTTATTATAACTCAGACATATGTACTCATATATATTAAGTATCTCGCATTGGCAAACATATAATACACTAAGTTGTCATAATTTTACTTGTTACCGTTGAAGAATAAAATATTGTACTAGTTTCGTAGATGAATTAATCTTTCAATTTTCTTTTTAATTATATAATTTTATGTTGATGTGCTATAATTTAATTTAAAATACATTTACATTTTTTATTTTTTGTTATATATAAAAATTTTATGGAGTAATATATAATTTATATTTTCTAGCCCAATTAATTCCTAGATCCGCCCTTGTAAACCTGGATTCATGTGAAGGTTGACGATGTATTGATGAAGAGGCCTTCTCAAACTAATTAGTTAAATGTACCACTTAAATTGATTCTAAAAAATTGGAGTTCATGTGAAAATACGTACGTATAGCGTGACATGATCAAATGATATACTTGCTATCGTAGGCTATATATAATTGAGAAAATTACAACCTAGTACAAGATTTCATCTCTCCTAATAACTAAATACAAATGCTTTTACCAATTACAATTAACTACAAAGTGGACAATTAAAAGACTAATTTGACCCTCATTCTTCAATACCCCACTTCCTTTTCTCCTTTCATAGTATTGCGATTTCTCTCTCCAGAAAGGACGTCCCATCAATTCGGCTCACATATTCACTCAACCTCCTTCTCTATTACTCATTTTCAAAATCAACCCTTCTCTCTCTAAAATCTTCTCGTTCTCTCTCTAAAAAAATATAATGGGCGCTCTTCCGACGCGGTGCTATTCAACCATCGTTGCCGCACTACCGACGCGGTGCTATTCAACCAGACGACGACCATCGTTTGTGGGTTGCGCTATCTCTCTGCACCGCCGCTCCTCGCCGCGAAAAGCCAGGGGGAGAAATATGTGAGCCTGAGTCTAGCGCCGGAGTGAGATCTAGCCCGTTTGGATCGTGTAGGCAGAGTCAGATCTAGCGCCGCCTTCCACTCCGCCACCATCACCGACTTACCACAGATGTTCGTCAGGGGGAAATCTACTTCTTTCTTTTTTTTGTTTTAATTTGATGATGGGTCATTTTCTGCAAGATAAATTATTTTTTGTGGACTTTGCGTTGACTGATGAATTCCCTTGTTCATTAATTCATCTTTGTCCCTTTGTTTTGCATTTTAATTGTAGAATTTTGCAGATTTTACTTTTGTTGGATTGGGGATAGGGGTGGTTTGCTCAGCTCGGGGTGGAACGATCTCAGTCTAGCATTTGGGTGTGGGCAGGTTTACAACGGTGGATTCAGCTTGGAATCGCTCAAATCGCATATGTTCGACCCGAAATCAAGATCCAAGAAGCGGATCCGGGTTTAGATCTGGTTGTTTGTGTTTGTTGGGTTGGTTATTATGCGGCTTCGAAAGAGATCTGATCCAGGTATTCCACTAAAATTGAAAACCCTTTTCTTATATCTGATCCAGGTTTTATTGTTTTGAATATTGCTCTTTTATGGCCTGATTGCTTTGCTGGTTTGATTTGAAAATTTCAGATGTCGTCGTGGATTGTTGCTTGGGTTTTAATGAGTTTTCGTATGATATTATTTGGCTGATGTATGATATTTTTTTCATTGGGATTATGTTGATGTTGGTTGGTTGTTTTGGTAACCTGCTGGGGCTTTGGAAGGACAAGCAATATGCAATATTCTGCTGGATGGATTTTGTTCATAAAATTGAATATGTAGAGTTTTTTTAAATAATTTATAAGCAGTTTTATAGAAATTGGTTGATGTATTAGGATATGTATAACAAGGTATGTGTGATTGTGTTATTCAGTAATCAACTTATTTGTGGGGATAATTTTCTTGTTAATTTGGATTGGAAAAGAAACATGAAATCAACTTATTATGCATGTACTTTTTCGGTATTTTTTTCACTTTATATATAAAAGTCTCACTACACCTATAAAATTTGTACTTGTGTTTTAAATATTTCACTTTTACCTAAAAAAAAACTTCACTATATCTGAAAAAAATTTCACTTTACCCAAAAAATGTGCACTTTAGTTAAAAATGTTGCACCTTTGGTAAATTGGTAAATGATTCTGTATTTTTTTTTTATAAAAAATAAAAAAATTTGTTTAAAAAAAATAAATCTGAATTTTTTTATTAAAAAAAGTGAAATATTTTTATTATAAATATTTTTTTATTAAAAAAGTATATAATTCAGAAAAAAGTGCCGATGAAAATTTCCACACTTTTGGTAAATGGGTACATAATTCTTGCTGTAAAAAAAAGTATATAATTATGCAATTTTTTTAAAAAAAACGTAAAAAGAACAAATGTTGAAAAATGTGAAAGGATATACAAAAATGAAGAAGGAATAATTATACAGAATTATATATCAATGGGTCAAAAAAATCAGATATAAAAATGAAAGAAAAAGAAAAAATCCGGTTTAGTCAAAATTTCCACTGTTCATAGATGGGACGGCAAAGGGGGGCGTCACATTAGTTCGATTTGTCAGGAAAGTTCAGTTAAGAAGTAGGGAAATGAGGGCATTTTGGACAATTAAACATCGATCTGTATTTACAGCTTGTAATTTGAAAAAGGTAGTATAGTAATAAGCTAGATTTCTCCTTACTTTGTATCTACTTGTTCTTCTCCCTATATAATTCAACATTCTTTACATACATCCATCTCTCACTAAATCTCCAATTTAATTTTAATTTATTTTGCAAATTTATTAGATCCGTACTCTATTTCAAACGCTGGATTTAATTAGTTCATTTGGCATTCCGTACTTGTCTTTTGTTCAAACACTGCATATTATACTCGTGAACACCTAGTTGTTCGGTCTATGCATGCATTGACAAGTCAATAAATTAATTCTTCACTTTATCTTTTGTGCATCATAATAGACTCACTCGAAGATCACAAGAATATGTAATTAGTTAAAAAAAATCTATTATTCAACTTGCTTGTCATAGTTTGAAGTCATGATTTTGAATTTTCTGCATGCACATGTTCACACACACACATGCGTGTGTGTATATATATATATGTGATAGCCTTACTGAATTTTAAATTTGGATATAAACAAACACAACCCATCGAAAAACAATATAGTCTTTGATCATCAAATATTTTGTACCAAAGTTTTTTTTTTTTTGTTATACAAGTATGCCAATTTCACTAGAAGCCCTAGCAATGTCCGGAGCGGATTTTCTTGAAGTTGGGTTCGATATTGACGAATGGGAAGAGATGAATTCAGAAATACCCCTATATTTGATTGAACAAGACGACGACGAAAAGGAGAAAAAGATCGAATTAGATAATTTAGATTACGAGCGTTCTCCATCCTTATCATACAATGATTTAGAAGTTGGAAGAAATTATGGGAGCGGTAATTCAGAGAAAAACCTGTTTGGATTAATGACAATTATTTGGACAATAGTATGGATTTTGATTGAAAAAATTAGGAAAACTAGAAGCTCATTTATAAGTCTTTTGTGCAGCTTGTATGCGTTATTTTAATTTGTAAATGTGAGTGAAGTAAAGTAACATGCACACGTTTATTTTATTTGAACTGTTCATTCATTAATTTATTTTAATATGAATATATTATTTTAATTAGCTGTTGTTTCAATACCTTGTAAATGAAATCTTATTTCAAGTTTCTTAATCATCAAATCTTATGCACATATTCCTTTGTAGAGAATTTTTAGTTGAATCCTTACCCATGTGCTTCCTCTCAAACTTTTAGGGGAAAAAATATCGTCGCTAGCTATGAGGTTATTAATTTTCTTAATTTTCTGTTATCCTTTTACAAAATTAGTAAAATGTTTTCTTCACTTTGTTATATATGAAGCATTTGATGAAGAGGTGTCAATCGACAAAAACTTAACAAAACGAACAATATTTTTTTCTTCTGAAGAGAAACAAGAATTAAACGGGGAGGGATTCCCTGCTGTACATGAGGGTGCTGTGCACCCTCACCACTATTGGATCACACACACCCGCACGGGTGTGTGTGTGTGTGTATAATCCAATGGTGTGTGTGCACAGTATGGTGCTGTACAACACCAGATTCATTTCCGAATTAAACCAACATATTTTTTTATCAAGGAAACAAGAAACCATCATTAGTTTCAAGTACTTTTAATTATTCATGCACATAATTTTTGGGGGGTTGAAATTAAACCTAATTTAAGGTTCTTTTTCTTCATAATTTAACGGTTCATATCTCCATATCATTAGTTAGAATAAAACCTAATCGTTTTTTCTCAAATTATACTCATCTTATTTCTACTAAAATTTCAAATTCTACGACTTATAGTTATAGCTTTAGACAAAAAAACTTGTATGCAATATTGCATACTAGTGTTATGTGCAATTGTAGTTTAATTGAGTTTTTTTAATTTTCGCGGGCCAGGACCGGGTCGGGTTAGGGCAAACAGATTGGCGGGTCTTATGGGCCTTCTTCCTCGCGTCGCCTCTACAGACCAAAATTCTTCTTCTTCCTCGAGGCGCTTCCAAATTCTTCTTCTATCGCCGCAACATACCAGATTTCTTCTTCTTCCTTCCATCGCTCGTGCCCTAATTTCTTGTCCAATTTAATTTTTCTTCGATTTGTTCTGATCATTGTATGAAACCAGATCATTCAATTTGGATTTCGATGTGGATTCTACGAGAATAAGAGATAATATGTGTGTGGTGTTTGGATTACCCCTCAACACAAAGTGTGTGATGAAATTCAGATCATTCACTCTTTTTTTTCACGTTTGTCCTAAAATTGTAATTACGATCAAGATTTTTTTTTTGTCTGTCTTTGTTTTTGTTCATGTAGTAACACTCTTTTGCTCATATGGTAACACTCTTTTTGTTCATGTAGTAACACATCAAATTGTTCTTTAAATCTTTAATTTTGAATTTGGGGATTTCTTTTTCACGCTTTGTCTTTGTTTTTATTTATGTGGTAACACTCTTTTGCTCATATGGTAACACTCTTTTTGTTCATGTAGTAACACATCAAATTGTTCTTTAAATCTGTAATTTTGGACTGGGGATTTCTTTTCACGCTTGTACTGGTTTTATTTATGTGGTAACACGTTTTTCTTCATATGATAACACTTTTTGTTCATGTAGTAACACATGTTTTTTTAGAAATATGTAACATTGTTCATATATCGTCATAATACTATGTGAATACTCATGTGTTACCATATGAACAATAATGTGTTACCATGTTGGGATTATACTGGAAAGTATGCTTTTACTTTGTATAATCAGACTAACTGAATTTTGGACTTATTTACTGAAATAAATTGTTTATCACTGATGCTTTAAATATGATTGAATGTTACATATATTTCTTTGCATAACCTGTTCATTAAATAAGATGTGTTACATTGTAGTTAATTTAGTGATACCAAGATCACGAAAGATTAAATTAATCAGTTCCTTGTAACTAAAAAGTACACCATTCACGACCTAGATGGAAATGAACAATCCATCGTGAAAGGTTGTAGTGTAAGGCTCAGATTGGTTTGTCTTGACCAAGAGATTACACTAGTGCATGACTGATGCATTGAAGAGGATCTACAGGAGGATAAATTCTTCAGAACTGAACAAGGAAGAATTAGACCTCAGTGGTTAATTATTTCTTAATCTTCGTCCCTTAAATAGGATTGCGTGTGGTTAGTAACTATTGCTTTGACTTATTATGGGAAGAGAATCGGTGAGATTCAATACCCTATTTCTTGGGCAATATTATTGGTCACATCGCGATTGCTAAGATTTAATCTGAGAATCGTGTGTGCAAATACGCTTGTTCGATTTGCCCCTTGGGAGGTTCATAAGTTTTATCATACCAAATCTTGCAAGTGGAACTAGTTTCCCAGATGGATAATAATGTTGAACCGCTCTTTACCAAGGATAAAAGATATTAATTAATGGAAAGTTATTTCAAATGGGCTTGAATTAATTAATGGGCTAGATAATCTTAAACACGGGAAATAATAACCGGGAGCCATATTAACTGTAATATGGGTTAAGATGGATAGTGCAATATTAATTATGTAGTGGGATTAATTAATATTTATGGGCTTGAATAATATTGTGGCTCAATATTGATAATTAAAGGTCCATTGGAAGATCCAATCTTAATTCTCCTAAAGGCCCCCCAAGTAGTCCAACATAAAGTCCAATAACTGAAAAAGGTGTTTAAAAATAAAATAAATTCTTGTTGCATTATTTTCCTTGAATTTCAAAATTATTAAAGAAAAAGAGGGAGAAGAATTTTCTTGAAAAGATTTTATGGAAAGGAGATAAGTATTCTTGGAATACAAGATTATCCCATAAATTCAAGAAATCTCCCACTTGGTTTCTTTAATTGTAATTTTTGAAATATATAGAGTAATAATAGGAAGAAGGATTTCCTTGAAAAGATTTTATGGAAAAAGATATGTATTCTTGGAATACAACAATATCTCATAAATTCAAGAAAGATCCAATCTTGAAAAGTCTCCTATTAATTTCGAAGAAATGGGTTAAATAAGGGTGTGAGATTTTTGTGGAAAAATACACATGGAAAGAAGAATATATGAGATATATTCAAGATTTCTTGGAGATCAAGAAAAGATCTTTTCTAACCCTATTTTGAGCCCTAAGTTTCGTTCCCCTCTCTATTATAAATAGGGGATGAATGTTTCATCCCCAGTGAACACGAAAATTGGTTTTTTCGGAAAAATATCAGCGTCGATAAAATATCAAATATTTTGAAAAATCGGACCATTGTGTATTTTCGAAAACGTCAATTAATGAGTGTACAATTCCATGTCTTTGAAAAAAGTAAATCCACAAAAAGTGGTGCAACAAAGTTTATTTTTCCTTTTGTTAATTGTTCGCGAGTATCCTTCCACCGGATTGTCGAGCAAGGACTAGGGAATACTTGGGAATGACTTTTGGTGTGTTTTCATATACAAGATCATTGTCATTCCAAGAGGTAAGTTCATGTAAACTCGTAGTATTTTGGTCCAACAAAGTTTATTTTTCCTTTTGTTAATTGTTCGCGAGTATCCTTCCACCGGATTGTCGAGCAAGGACTAGGGAATACTTGGGAAGGACTTTTGGTGTGTTTTCATATACAAGACCATTGTCATTCCAAGAGGTAAGTTCATGTAAACTCGTATACAAGACCATTGTCATTCCAAGAGGTAAGTTCATGTAAACTCGTAGTATTTCCGCATGCGTAGGTTTTACGTGAATTGTTTATGTAGGTCCCGAACGGGTTATGTGAGGGCAGAAGTCTAGAGGGGAGGGGTGAATAGACTTAAAAACTTTCGTCTTGGTCGATCGGTGTGAGAGCGGATAGCCCGATCGAGTCGAAAGTGAATCGGTTTGGTCGATAACCAACTTCTTGAACGCCGTAAAAGCGGATCGATTCGGTAACTATCAGATTAACTGATGTGTCCGGAAGCTTAAGTTTTACCCGTGTGAAAAACCAGTTTGTATAAATCAGATTCCAAGTTTTATCTTTTTAATCGATGACGTAAATATCGGTCCGTCGATCGAAGCTTGGTCTTTGTCGATCTTAACTTAGAATGTATACGCTTTAAGATTGTGCGATGTGAGAGCAGCGATTAATCAAAGCGAAGAAAAGCACACAAGATTTATAGTGGTTCGGACAAACCAGGGTCCCCACGCCCACTCTTCCCTTTCACAAGGGGCACCAACTTAACCGACTTAACCGACCGGACTTAGTTTAGTGTGTTAGTCCAACCAAAGATACCAACAGATGTTTTAAGAGTTCTCACTCAACCGATCCCAGAAATCAGTACTAGAAACCCTAGACTGAAATCTTGCTAAACAACTTATCCTAACTTGGGGTTTGGGTAAGATTGTTGAGGTTCCAACTATGAAATCTTTTCTTGCATACAAGCAGCCTAAAAGCTAGATGAAAAGATTTCTTGCTAAGAACTTATGGGATGAACACAATATAAGCTTGTTGTTGTGTTCTTCGTGCGGAAATCTGACTATAGTTTGAGCTTCTTGATTATGTTGTTTGTCCAAGCATTTCCGTTCTTCACTCTGAAGTGTGATCCCATATTTATAGACCTTGAGATCAAAGAGCCGTTGGAGAGCAATTTGAATCTCAGGCTATTTTAGGTAGAGTTGCAGGCTTGATGTGACGTGCTTCAGGAACGGCATGGCTGAAAGCGTGAATGTGTATTTTATAGCCGTTTGAGAGAGCAACATCGAATCCCGCGAGTATCAGCTCTGTTCATACGTGTTTCTTCCTTATTGGATGAAAGCCTTGCTTTGCAGTGTTGTTCCTCCAACTAAGGTTGGTCTTCTTCGTGTTTAGATCGCAGACGTATGATAAGATGAAACATCAGTTTTCATCTTATGAGCTGATCGATCGATCTGGGAATCGATCTGTCACGATAGAATCTTCCGGCGCTGTTGACTTAGCTTCAACCCGGCCGACTTCGGCCCGATGTAGGTCTTCCGTCCGATCTTGAAGTCATCCGATCTTGAGTATTCTAAGTTTGAGCTTCATGACTTCACCGAAGTTATCGACAAGATCGATCGATCGATCTTTGGTTACGCTTTAGCATTTCGGCCCGTCGGATATCGAACTTTCTTTCCGATTCTTCAGATCGACTTATACATATTGAGTTCCCCTCAATATGTGACCTATCTATTACATCGGTTTTTTCTATACAATCATTATCAACTGGGTCTCCTATAGCGAGAATGTAAACATCGGTCCAATGTGTCCGATGGTCCTATTACATGTGTTTTTGGAACTTTCATCAAAACTATAAATTTCCCAACAATTTCCCCCTTTTTGATGAAACCAAAACACCTGAGAAACCAAACAGTTGATAAGTATAGAACAGTTAAAGAGCAAGTAATCAGAAGACAAAGAGATTTTGTCTTGGGATCAGAAAAATAAACTTTTCATTAGATATGTTGATTACATGTTACATCAGAAAAGTTTTGAATATAAAAGCAGCTGATCCCTAGACGTCTTCTGATTCTTCACTCCTTGGGCTTGTATCCTTCTGGCATTTCTCTTTGGTCTTGTGGAACGTTGAAAATCTGATAGAGTTTCCATTTGACATCAGTTGTCTGCACTTGATCAGTTATATGCGATTTGCTCAAGATGTCAAAGTAGAATCTCTCAAATGCCAGTCTGTCAAATGAGCCATCTGCCTTCTTTGAGTATATTAACAGATCATACTCTTGGCGAGATATCTTTACATTTATAAGCTTGGCCTCATTTTCCAGAATACTTAGAAAGTCTGGATATTTATTCTGTAACCAGTTGAGGAACTCATCATCTGGTGATTCTTCTTTTGGAACAAGATCAAGGACAAAGGCATCTAGAAGCCATTCACTTCTGATCTTATTCCATTCCTCAAACCTCTTAAGCGTGTCGTGCGGCTTTTTTGGTATGATCTCGCCGACTCTTTGCCGGCAACCGAGGTTAAAGTGCAGATTTTCGGTCAATCCTTTCTTAGCCCTTGATTTGAACTTCATTTCAACCCTTCACTTGTGCCCGTTTTTCGTCATCTTCTTTCTTCTTCACCATATCACTCTTTGGACAATCTTCGGCTAGCTCATTATCGGCAGATGTCGACTAGTCATTATTCGGTGACTTTCTGGTGCGAGTAATCGGTCCAGTTTTGATGTCCCAAAGCACCATGGCAGCACCTTTCTTGCAATTGAGCTTTGTCCATGGGCCTTATCTTCGATGTGTCGGTTGGTTTCTCGAGATCCTTCCCCCCTTTTGGTTTGATCAAAAAGCGCATGAGGTGGGAAGTCGAGACCCAAAGTTGGATCGACAATGCGATTTAGATCATTAGCGAGATAAACACGAAGTTTGAGTCATTAGATTCGAAACAGTTTGTTATGTCAGCTCTTTCTTGGCGGTTTCCATTGTAGCAGAGAGTGTCCAAATCATTTTGTCAAATTTCTCTTACGATAACTCGAGCCTTTTTCTCGATGGCGTCGAAAAAGAAGATTGATTTTGATCCAATTGCTTTTGCTTGTCATCAACGATTTTTTGTAAGCTCAGCCAGATATGGTGGTCATGGATTGGGAGAACCGATCTCTGATTGCTTGATTTGTTTGAGGCCCGATTGTCTCGATCGATTAGCACTCCCTCAATCTCTTCTTTCGGGAGATCTTTGAGAGAAGATCGATCTCCGAAGTTGATCGATGGTGATTTGAGATGTAGGAATTGGATCCATCACTTGATCGAGTTCGGGCTTGTTTGTGCCTCCGGTGGTTGGTCGTGAATCTGCGGCACCGGTTCCACTTTCATCGGCGACTCGCATTCACCATTTTTATGCATTTACGGAGCTTCTTGAAGCGGTCTCGGCTTTTCTTCTTCCGGCAATTCCAACTTCCTCGTGGATCGAGCTTTCCACATTTATCGATATGAGCTCACCTGGTGATCCCACTTTGGCGGACTTCCTCATATCGAAGTCAAAATCTGCTGCGAACTCATCCGCACCACCCATCTGCTCAACAAGTAAGATAAGATCTGAGAAGCTTTTTAACGAGATCTCTCCGGTGAGGATCTCCATGACTTCTTCTCTCGATAAAAGGGATGGGCGACCCGGTTGTGGATACATCTCATCAATCTCTCGTTCAATTCTTAGTCCCGACCATTTTTCCAAAGGATGGTCTTTGTTGATCTGGATCGTGAATTATCCGGCGGATTCTGTTGGATGAGATGTGGAAGCTTCGGTTGTGCTTGAGTCGGCGGAAGTTATCTGATTGGTTCGACCTGCGGTGGGTTCTTTTGTAGTGGCGGTTAATATCTGGTTCAGTTCATGAAGCGGTGAACTAGCGGAGTGACATGCTTTCGGCTGACCTTTTAGTCCGGCGGTGAACCAAATTTTGAGGTTGAGGAGAAGGAGATTTATCGGTTTGTGCTTCTCTACTCAGATCGTTACAGCGAGCCCTCGGGTTGAGAAGCTTGCTGTCGATTCTGTTCTTTGTTCGCAACAGATTTGTTACGGCGCTCTATCTTCTTCGACTCATCTTCTAGTCTTAGAGTCATGGTAGCTTCCTTTTGCTTTCTTTGGCCTCTTCTCCGGGCCTTCACGATTTCGTTTTTTTTTCGTGGAGCAACGGGTGTGGATGAGGCGGCTTCTTTGCTCTTTCCTTTCTTGATTTTGTTGGAGTGGGCTCCTTGTCATCGTCTGGTGGCCCATATATAACCGAAGTTGATGAGAAAGGCATTGTGGGACTTGATCCATTCTCGATTCCATTCGGTAGCTTGGCGGTTTGTCCTTGAAGATAATCGCAACCTTGTTGAGATTTGACTCTCTTTTTGAAAGACCACTTTGGATTCATTGACTCCAAATTTTTCGTGTTCTTGGAGCAAGATGGCTTTCGAAGCCGTGCCAATTGATGTTACGAGCCCCATCAATTATTCTTGCCATCTTTGTACATTTTGACCGATGTGAGAGCATCTGGGCTAAATAAGATTCCCATGATCGTTCTTGTGAATGTCAAACAACGATCTGTACTTTCTTTTGAGCATTGGCCCGATGAATCCAGGCTTTTCGATGTTTGTCCGCTTCTCTTAAGAGCTCCTCTCGATTTCTTAAGTCCTCATTCTCCCCAGTAGTGTGCGGTGAGATTCGCCCTTTGGCAAGTTTGAACAGACGAGTGATATGCGCATTTGTCGATCGATTTCTTCTCTCCGATTGTTGGCGACATCGTTAGTCTCACGGTTTTTTCAGATCCACACTCAAATTGCGCAAGAATTGAAGTGCTTCCATCTTTGCATCACCGGATTGCAAAGAAGCGAGCAATATGTTTCTAGTCCAAATTTTCTTCTTCTTCCGAATTTGTTCCACCTCCATGGATTGAAATCCTCGGTGGTTCCAAAACCGAAACGAACTTGTCCTCAAAGATCTTCGTTGCCGATTCCGCATAGTTGCACATGATCTTTCCTAGTCCATGAGTGGCCATCTACAGTGAGATAGACTCATTAAATTTGTGCATAATCAATATCAATATCATACCGCTGGAAAACAAAAAGGCAATGAAGCATAAATTCAAAAAACAACTTTTGAAAACAATGTTTTTATCGGAAAGAAAGATTCATCATTAAGCTTAAAAGAAAATATTACGATTCAAATTTTTCAGAGAAGATTTTGAACTCTAAGAAATCGTTTTTGAAACGTAGAAAAATTTGAAGTTTTTCAATGAAAGTAATGCAAGTTTGTGAAGCGTAAAAACTCGTAAGGTTTGATGAATCTTATATAGAGAGGAGGAGGGTACAATAAGACAAGATTTTGAAGATCAATCGTTTTGAAAAGATTGTGCGCTCCAGATTTAAGCGGTTTGATCGTAGGGTCGAAAACGCACGTACACAAAAAACTTTTGGATTTAAAAAGCACGATCAAGTAGCGGTTAATACATGTACCCCACGTCCGCATTAAATGATTTGCGTGAGTACACGCCACAAGGATAGTGGGTACAATGAAGGCAAATAATATCGAATCACGATCCGATAAATAAGTAAAGAACAAGAGAAAAGAGATCGTGAGATCTCTGGTTGATCGATGTTGTAATCGATCAATATTATTTGTCAATGTTGATTCCACTTGTTGATCTTAATCATTCTCGCCTAAGCCTTAAGAAATTTCCCAATGATCCTTTCAAACCCATCTTCTCCGGTTGCATCGATTTGTTGAAACTTCAGCTTAGGCGATCTTTCCTCGAAAGTACGCCCGATTTCCCTTTTGATCCTCCTTGATCACTTGAAGTTCCCCCTTCAACCGATATTTTTCCGATATAGACCGATATATCTCGATTTATTGGAGTTTCAAGCTCGTGATCTCTCTCATCCGATCATGCTCGTAAGTAATCGATTTTTTGTTGACCTCATCCGATTCTTTTTTCAGATTAAGCCAATTCTTGGGATAAGTGTTACCGCCAAAACTTAGTCTAGAGTAGTAGCTTCTATTCCCTAAGTAGGCGTGATTGACATGCGTAAATATCGCCCTGATCTCTCGATATGTCAATCAACCGTAAATTTATCCAATTATCGATCGCTTGATTTCTACACTCTGTCCTTTTGATGCAAATTTCTCGGATAGGCTTCTTGAAATGAAAATTGCATTTGCATCCTTGCTTGGCCTCTATAAATTGGACCAATGTTTTACACAACATCACCCATTCACCATACTTATCTTCTTTGTAAGAATCATGTATCTTGGTGAACCCTTGTTTCCGGTGAGACTTCCGGCAAACACTTTTACACCCTTTTATATGATTTCACCTTCTCAAATCAACCCTTTGCATCCCTTATTGCTGTTTTCTTCATCATCTTCGATTTCACATACGATTCTTTTAAAAGCTTCTCTACCACCGAGTATGGGCGGATCTGCTGTTGCAACTGAGAAGACACTTCTCCTAACCGTATGCACCTTGTGTGTCTATCTGGATGATGTAACCAGAACCATCAGACTTAGTCTGGTATAAAATATGCAGCACATGTGCCCATGAGATCTGACGACCAACTCTTTGGCACACGTGCTCCATTTAACAGCTGGAGAGCCCTACTACTCCTCCTTTTTAGGGCTCCTGGCTTAGTAATCCTGTCAATGCCGCTCTCACTTCACTTGGAGAGTCCATCGGTTCTTGGCATGGGATTACCTTTCAAGCCCCCCACCTTGTTAAGTGGGGAAAAATGAGGCGTCGATTTCATAAAATCTCTCTCTCTTCCCTCATTAACACTTAACTAATGAGTTGGGGTTTGGGTTTGGATCTTGTGTTTAGGGTTCTAGGTGTAGGATTTTGGTTAACATTTATGTCTTGACCTCCGGGTCCTCTTGTACTTGTAACTTCGTAATGTAACCTCACCTTCGGGTTTTATCAATGAAAAGTTCTCATTATTTCATCGTTGTGTAAATTCACCTTTTCTTATGCGATTGTTTAGCTCTTAATCTCTAATCTTGCTTGTTGAATATCGACTTAAAAACGAATCACAAAGAAATACTATAACCAAATTGATTTAATCGAGATAATCCTTTAAACCGAGCATTTTCCTTAAATCGATAAACCTTGAATCGATCGTTCCTTTAAACCGATAGACTTTTAAATCGATAAACTAAAATCGATCGGTTCCTTTGGATCCGCAGTAGCGTGTAAGTCCGATTGATTTTTGCTTATCGATCTCTTGAGATCGCTTAAGATACCAAACTCAATCGATTTCTCTCGATCCGTTAGTCTCTTAACCAAATAGTTCGAGAACATTCCATCAAACATTTTTTACGACATTTCTCCAAGATCTAGAAGTCCTAGCTCATTGCATAAATCTCTAATCGATCTCAAATAGTGGCTTGGTTAGAATATCGATCACGTATATCGGTATGAATCTTTTCCATTCGATATTCTTCTTTTCAACGTGATCTCTTATGAAGTGGTGTCCGACATCCACATGCTTGCATCTTGTATGTAGAACCGATTCGAGTGATTGCAATAAGACTATTATCGCTGTGTAATATAGGTACGTTCTTAGCTACAATGTTGTAATCCTCACCGGCCGACCGAGCCAGAGGCGATTGGGAACAACAACTTCTGCAGCCCATATATTCTCGCTTTCATTGTTGATGTCGCAACAGATGTTTGCTTTTTGAAAACCACGAGATCGGTTTACTTCCTAAGAACCGACATGTTCCCGAGGTTGATTTTCTCATTAATCTTGCAACCTCCATAATCGTAATCGAATACCCACTAAGTTCTAGATTATCATCTGATGGGTAGAATAAACCAAGGTTTATTGTTCCTTCATATATAAAGAATCCGCTTAGTCGCTTCTAGGTGGTGATCATTGGATTTGCTTGAAATCCGCACATACACCTCTTTGCAAAAAGTGATATCCGGTCCGCCGGTCAACAGTATAATAGAGATCCAATGAGAGCCCTATATTCCTTCCGATTTGTTTTTCGACCAAATTTCATCTCGATCCATCTTGAATCCAATCATCATAGGAATTTTGGCTTCCTTACTATTTTGAATTCCAAACTTAGCCAAAAGATTCTAGTGTACTTTTGCTTGGCAGATGAATATCCTTACGTACTTTGTTTAACTTGGAGACCTAGAAAGTAATTCATCTGACCCATCATGGACATCTCGAATTTCCCTTGCATCAGTTTGTTGAATCTTTCACATAGGCTCTTGTTAGGAGATCCGAAGATGATGTCGTCCACGAATCAACCATCGAATATCTTCTCCATCTTCTATTCTCAATAAGGTTCTCCCAATTGCTCCTTTAGTGAACCCACTTTCAATCAAGAACCGAGAGAGTGTATCATACCAGGGCTCATGAGAGCTGTTTCAGTTATAAAGAGCTTTTTCTTAAACGATACACTTGGTTGCCCTTTTCAAAGCCCGGAGGTTGTTCGACATAAACTTCCTCCGCTAGTACCCCGTTTTAAGAAAGCACTTTTTACGTCCATCGATACCACGATGAACCCTCTGTGGGAAGCATAAGCCCGACTTGGTGAATGGCTTCAAGACGAGCGGCCCAGTGCAAAGGTCTCATCGTAATCAATTCCTTCGATTGTGAATACCCCTTAGCAACAAGTCTTGCCTTATTTCTTCGTGATAACATTTTTCTCATCTCTCTTGTTCTTGAAGATCCATTTCGTTACCAATTACGTCTTGATGACCTCGGTTGCATGCCTACTAGTTCCCGTACTTCATTTCTCTCGAATCGTTCGGCTCCTCGCATGGCTAGAATCCGGTTTGCGTCTTGTAATGCTTCCTCGATTGTAGTTGGTTCCTTCATAGATGATAACAAAGAATACATGGCACTTTCACCAATCGATGTCTAGTTTTAATTTTATCGACGGGTCTCCGATTATCGATCATCCGGTTGGATGACCGTTATCCAGTCCTTCGCTTACGATTTAACGTCGGTTTTGAGAACATCGTCTGCTTCGATAAAATCTTATTACTAGTGATTGGGAGTGGTGCAGGGTTATGGTCCACTTGATAAGAACAAGTCTCAGCTGATGTTGGAATCATCATGTGCTGATGTCTGTTCGTGAGAACCGAGAGTTCCCCGAACCGGATGGTTCGATTCTTCTTATCTCGGTTTGAATCAGCTTTTTCATCGACAGTTGTTCGTACCTTAGGATCTGATTGATCTGGTGAATCAGCTAGATCTGGAATGTAAATTGATACAGTTTCTGATCCTTTTTCCTTGATCGTTAATTTGATCCATTTTCCAATATCGAGGTTACGTAGATCGTACTTCTTGTTCTGAGGCAGATTTCTCTTGATCAGAAGATGCTTCATCAAAGGCTACATGGGGTGTTTCTTCCACAACTAGGGTTCGTTTGTTGTAGACCCTGAAAGCTTTGCTAGATGAGGAATACCCTAGAAATATACCCTCATCAGACTTGGCCTCAAAAGTCTTCAACTGACTTTTCCCATTGTTGTGTATGAAACACTTGCACCCAAAAACATGGAAGTAAGAAACACGAGGTTTTCTGCCCTTCCACAGTTCATAGGGTGTTTTGTAGTGAGCCTTAGTCAGGAGACATCTGTTCTGCGTATGGCATGCAAAGTTGATTATACGCTTGAAAACGGTTTGGTATCGCATGTTCACTTAACATTGTTCGAAAACTTTTTTTTGAGAGTTCTGTTCCTCCGCTTCATTTACTCCATTCATTTGTAGGCGTCCTCGCATTTGAAGTTTCATCTTTGATACCAAACTTAGAGCAAAAATCGATAATAAAAGAGTTCGAAATTCTCGTACCTTTATCGTCGATCCGATTTTTTACTATGCTGACACCCTTCTCATTTTGTAATCTTCTTAGCAGCTCGGGTATCTTGGTTGTCGTCTCATTCTTCTTATGTAAGAATATAACCCAGGTAAACTTGGAGTAGTCATCCACGATTACCAGAGTGTATTTGCGTCCGTTGAGACTGACTGGTGTAACTGGTCCAAACAGATCCATATGAAGCGGTTTGCGATTCTGGCTGGATCTTTGGTCCTAAATTCCTTTGAATGAAGCTTTGACCTGTTTTCCCTTCTGACATGCAGTACATGTCTGATCCTTTGAGAACACTTCATTCGGAAGTCCTTCCACTAGAGACATCCTAGCTATCTTATTAAGAGTTTTAAAGTTCAGATGGCTCATTCTTTTGTGCCAGAGCCAACTGCTACTTTTGGAACTCTTAACAATCGTGCACGCATTTCTTGGACAACTGCTCCAATCACCGTAGATCGTCCCTTTTCTTGAACCGATTAGCAAAGTCCATTGAGTGACTCGATTCTTGATAGTGCATTGATCGTCGAGAACTCAACACCTGAATCCGTTGTCGCAAATTGTGAAACCGATAATAGGTTGTGCTTTTAACCTTCGACATACGAGACCGATTCTTTGTACATCATCATTCTCTAAGGTTCCGAACCCTTTGGTATAACCAAAGTTATCATCACCGAAGAGTACACGCGGGCCTTCCTGTTCTATGTAGGAACTGAGGAGATGTTTGCTTCCAGTCATGTGCCTTGAGCATCCACTATCGATGTACCAGATAGTTGCTTGCACACCTCCTTTGTTGGCGAGACCCACGCGAACCTGCAATCAGATCAGGTTTTAGGTACCCCTTTCGGATTGGGTCCTGAGGGGTTAGGTTTGGATTTGGGGATCCATACAAACAGAGCACTTCTATTGTGATCGGTCGGATCGGAAGGCCCCGATTTGTCTCCCCATACTGCCAACATAATCATACTTATCCTCATATCTTTCGATTTGTATGATTACTTGTGTGAACCTTGGATGACTTAGAAGACTTATGATTTAACTTTTTCTGTTTGTCTTCTTTTATCCAAAGGTGGTTCAGTCTGGCGACCCTAAATTTCGACTATAGGGGTAGGTATGATTTGCTACCATCAAAAGATTCATATCCTTTTCGCATAGATGGTTTTCGCGGTTTACGAAGCATGCTTATTAGGCGGTGACCTTGATAGGTCTCGACAGACTTCCTTTTTGTAGGTTGTCTTTTTCGATTCTCGATCTGTTGATCGTTGAGGTCTCTTCGTAAGAACCGGGTTCTTCCGTTGATCCTCGGTGATGCTTTACCAGTTTAGGGTCCATTTCATTTCCTTTCCGGTTAGGCACTTGCCTTACTCTCAACCGGTCTCTTACCCCCCTATTTGATACAAGTTTAGCTTTTTGGTGTATCTTTTTTTGAAATTGCCCGATTACACCTTTCCGAGATGAATCGGTCGGGGCTTTTGAGGATGTGGAGGGTTTCTCATAGCCAAGTCCTCCTTATCAATCTTTACTCGAAAAAATAGCGTTTATGTCTTTAACGGTTTGAGATGATTTTGAAAAAACATCTATTTTCTTCGCAGATTATCCTCGGAGGATTTCGGACTTTCATGCATTCGGAATAGCTCATCGAATTTTGCTTGCAAGATTTTGAAGTCATCGACTTCTTTGTCTGTTAATTTCCATCTGTTCTTTGATCTGCTTTTCTGATCGGAAGCTTTAACCGAGAATTTTAAATTCCTCGATTACCTTCTGGCGGTTTAATTTGATCTAAGTTCGAGGGTTTTTCCGAGATCATTTTCTTGACCAAAAGTGATTATTTACGGTCCTCGGCTTTATCATTCTCGGCTTCCACAATAGCATAAGTTTCTCTTTTGCATTGGAGAGATCGTCAAGCAATTGCTTTCCGAGTAGAGCTGCGAGTCTATCTCCCGGCGGTGTCTTAATGATAGCGGTGTAAAGCGAACGAAGGGGGGTTGGAGGTTACCTCGAATTTGGTCCTCCCCGCCATCGGCGGAGTTCATCATCGTCGGCGAGAATATCGGATCTTCATTTTCATAGAAGTCGGCAAGACTTGTCGAGGCGAAGTCTTCTCTGAGAGGAGTATCCGGAGTCCCGGAGGGCGATAGGAATCGTCGAATTCGGCGTAAGACGCAACCATAGCTCTTCCGTCTCTATACCGTTGCTCTCTTTTGTTCCTCTTTTCTTCCCTCTCTCGGCGTCCAGTCCGCGCGGTCAGGCTATAGTGACTGGCTTCTCACGATTAAAGCACGCCCTCGATCCACTGCGTTCCTTTCCTTCGGGTGAATCACTCATACATTATGACCTATCGGGTGATTTCCTTTTCGATAGTAGTCCGAGTTTCTTCTATCCGATTGGTTATCTCTTCCTTCCTTCGTCGACTATCTCTTTCCTTTCATCTCTGCGGATCCCTCCGATCATCGATTCGGTTCTTTTCGGAGATCTATTATGCGATCTCCTATCTCGCCCCTCGCTATGTTGATAGTCCTTATAAAATCTTCGATACTTACCAAGTTGTATATCGACTTCTCAAGCTTCCCGTAAGCAACGCGATCTCTTTCTGCGACTTAATATATTTCCAATGGGTTCATTGGCCTTTGTTCTTTGTGGTTGCCTTGAAAAGCAATCGATTTTGAAGTCGAGGTTTCAAAGGGACCTCGTCTTCATCGACCTTGACCTCTTTCAATCGAGTCGAACTCGTGAGCTTTAAGACTCAAGAACAAGCTACTAGGTTTCATTCTTGAAATGTCCCGGCAATCTTTGATTACCGTGACCTTCATGTCCCACTTCTTGGTGAGAGACCTTAGGATCTTATAGTTGATATCTTTATCGGACATCTCTACCAAGTTCTCGCTTGTTTATAGACATTGTAATTCTTCCATCGAGTTCGTTGATGGTTTCATTGAAGCAAAGATCTTGATTTTCTCGAACTTCACCAGTTAAACTTGAAGACTACCGTCTTTTATCTGCTCATTTCCCTCGCAGATCTCAAATTTAGTATCCCACATTGCTTTCGCAGATTTGAGATACTTAATCTTTTCTTTGGTGACCTTATCCATTGTCTTCATGATGATATGTCTTGCAATGGTGTCCAGAGTATGCGCTTTTCTTTCTTCCAGGTCCATCGTATTTGGGCTTTTTCGACAAGACTTCCGTGGGAAAATCCGATCACCTCCGATCGCAGGATTGTCGTAGTAAATGATGATGGGTCCTCTCGATGACTTCCATCATTCCGCCAAATCGTCGAGCCTAGATGGTTGGACATATATATGGCCCAATCTGCATACTCATCAATTGAGAACTTCGCAGATCATGATACATACCGACGTGTTATCCATCTTTGGTGATTTTGGAAAATGAATGAGTTTTTAAAAACGGTTTTTCAAGATCGATTGAGTTGACCAAAATGACACAGAGTCGATTGGTCGGAAGAACCAACCGCCTCGATACCACTTGTAGGTCCCGAATCAGGTTATGTGAGGGCGTAAGTCTAGAGGGAGGGTGAATAGACTTAAAAAAACTTTTTCGCTTGGTCGTGTGAGAGCGGATAGCTTTGATCAGAGTGCGAAATGAATCGGTTTGGTCGATAACCAACTTATCAACGCCGAAAGCGGATCGGTTCGGAACTATCGATTAATCGATGTGTCGGGAAGCTTAAGTTTTACCCGTGTGAAAAACCGGTTTGTATAAATCGATTCCAAGTTTTATCTTTTTAATCGGATGACGAAATATCGAGTCCGTCGGATCGAAGCTTGGTGTCATCTCGATCTTAACTTAGAATGTATGCGCTTTAAGATTGTGCGATGTGAGAGCAATTAATCAAAGCAAGAAAGGCACACAAGATTTATAGTGGTTCGGACAAACCAAATCCTACGTCCACTCTTCCCTTTCACAAGGGCACCAACTTAACCGACTTAACCGATCGGACTTAGTTTAGTGTGTTAGTCCAACACAGTACACCAACAGATGTTTTAAGAGTTCTCACTCAACCGATCCCAGAAATCAGTACTAGAAACCCTAGACTGAATCTTGCTAAACAACTTATCCTAACTTGGGGTTTGGGTAAGATTGTTGAGGTTCCAACTATGAAATCTTTTCTTGCATACAAGCAGCCTAAAAGCTAGATGAAAAGATTTCTTGCTAAGAACTTATGGGATGAACACAATATAAGCTTGTTGTTGTGTTCTTCGTATGAAATCGATATAGTTTGAGCTTCTTGATTATGTTGTTTGTCCAAGCATTTCCGTTCTTCACTCGAAGTGTGATCCCATATTTATAGACCTTGAGATCAAAGAGCCGTTGGAGAGCAATTTGAATCTCAGGCTATTTTAGGTAGAGTTGCAGGCTTGATGTGACGTGCTTCAGGAACGGCATGGCTGAAAGCGTGAATGTGTATTTTATAGCCGTTTGAGAGAGCAACATCGAATCCCGCGAGTATCGGCTCTGTTATATGCGTGTTTCTTCCTTATTGGATGAAAGCCTTGCTTTGCGATGTTGTTCCTCCAACTAAGGTTGGTCTTCTTCGTTTTAGATCGCAGACGTATGATAAGATGAAACATCGGTTTTTCATCTTATGAGCCGATCCGATCGATCTGAATCGATCGATCTACGATAGAGTCTTCTGGCGCTGTTGACTTAGCTTCAACCGGGTGACTCAGCCGATGTAGGTCTTCCGGTGCGATCTTTCCGAAGTCATCCGATCTTCGAAAGATTCTAAGTTTGAGCTTCATGACTTCCGCTGAGTTATCTGACAAGATCAGATCGATCTGATCTTTGGTTCTGGTTTAGCATTCTGGCCTGTCGGATATCAGCTTTCTTCTGATTCTTCAGATCTGACTTATACATATTGAGTTCCCCCTCAATATGTGACCTATCTATTACATCAGTTTTTCTATACAATCATTATCAACCGGGTCTCCTATAGCAAGAATGTAAACATCGATCGACTAATGTGTCCGACCGGGTCCTATTACATGTGTTTTTGGAACTTTCATCAAAACTATAAATTTCCCAACAGTTTATATGCATGATTTGTTGTTGAAATTATTATTTGAATTAATATAGGATTAATTCATGCTAGTAATAATTATTAGAATTAAATTTGTAAAAATTTGACCAATTTTTTTTTTTTTTTGTTCAAGAGGAATCGAACTCATGCGACAAATACATTAACAACAAACCTGAACCACTAGACTACAACATATATTTGATAAACATATTCTTCTATAAATACATATGCGACTGCGCCAACCTAAAGCCCACCGCCCTCCCCCCACCAAGCCCCTGCAGGCAATTCCGGCCACCTGCATTCAGAATTTTGACATATTTTTACCTTATTTATATTGTGTTGCACATAACATTAGTGTGCAATATTTCACACAAGACTTTCTCTTAATTAATTACAAGTTAAGATTAGATTACTTCAAATTCGAGCGCCAAGATCCGAGTTTTCGATCAAACCAATAAAATACGCAAATCATATTTCCAACATAACAAAAACATACATATTTAGAATTAGGGTCATGAATAACCATGTGTTATTACATACTAGTTTAGTGTTACGCGTGTTACGCGGTTTCTAATTAAAAATTGCAATATTTTCAATAAATATTATATTTAATAATTAAAAATATAAATATGTGTATAAATACACTAAATATGAATTAATAATTGTTTAAGGTGTATATTAGCAAATTTTCTTAAACCTTGGAATAAGATTATTGTGTCAAATATTATTTATCCATTTTAATATGAAATTGAAACCTACAAATCAAAACAAAATAAAACGCCTTAGAAAAAAGACTAATAAATTAATTAATTAAATAATGAAAAAAAATTAAAACTGAATGAATTATAATATAAAATACTTCTGCCACATAAAATATGTTAAGATATACATAAGAGCAATTATAAAATAAAATTATTATTTAAAAATTAATAATGGAATATAATTCACACTAAGGTAAAATACATTTAGAATGAATATTTTATTTATCTTAATTTAAGTCAAACAAAAATTACCGAAATAAAGATAAATGAATAATATTATATAGTTAAATAAAACATAAAGTAATAAATATGAATTACACATTTTATAACATCCACACATATTTTAAATACCTAAATAATTAGAAATTAATTATACACAAAAACTTTAAGTTTCGTGACACATAGGATTCTTTTATAAAATAACCAAATAAAAAAATGATATGTGTACTTAAAAACTGAATGTTTTATGGACATTCCATTCCATAGAGCTACGTTTTTCTCTTATACCTCAATAGTAAGTTAAGTTATATTTTCGAAACTTGAACTAGAGAAATATCATGACTGAAATATCTAATCAAATATCATCGATACTTTAAATTCAATTTGCAATTTTAGCTTCCAAAATTAACCTAAAATTAGTACTAAATGTAATTGTGCTGTTAAATGAATCAGCATCAATTTTAATAGCAGTAGCAGTATTGGACTATTTGTAGATATGCTAGCATCTTTATTCCACAATAGCATATAGCAAAGGATGTGAAAAAAATAATGATTTCATTTTTCAAAACATAGTGAAATAAGTAATATTTAACTATTTATAATAATTAACATAATTTCATAATTAATACTAGTAATTCATGAAAAGCAGACATAGATGGATGAATTCATTGAGTACCCAGGAGAACAAAAACAATGTATCCCCTATGAAGAAAAAAGTTGAAAGAGATATTAGTGTTAAATCCCATTAAATAGCAAGGCAGCAGCAGGCTGCTATTATATATTATTGCGATTCTGCGGAAGCTCTGTTTTGCAACCAGTCGTGAAATTTAGCCTCTGCTTCGTGCGGATGCTTCACCCAGTTGTCACCAACATAAGCTCCCAAAGTCATTCCGGCAATCATACATACCACTATAGGAGGAAATGTTCGAACAAGACATTGAATAGTCTGCGGGGAGTGTTCCTGAAACGCACATGACCAAATTAATTAATCAAAAACAATAAAGCATATGCCCAAAGCTAGGTCTACCTATATTACTTAATTTCTGATAAAAATTAATACGAGTATAATAATCAAACGACACTTACTACACACGGTTTTCCAAAAGCACCCTATAAGCTAGACCACCTATTGTCGTTCCTACAACAGTAGCACCGATTGTTGTCGCTTCCGAGGATTGAATCAAGCAGCTGAAAGTAAAACAGATTACAGGCATTATGGAAAATTAAAGAGAAAATCCCCAGTTTCAACTTTTATGGAAATTAAACATTATATAAACATCCAGCAAGCTTGTAATCCAATTCCACCATCCAAAAGAGACTTGGTATTAATTAATTTTCCAAAAAATATATAAGAACCAGAGTCTTATAATATCCCTGTAATAGCATGGAACTGTATATGTAGATATATTATCGAAAATCAACAAAAACTACTCATTCAATATTCACTGATACATCACCAAATTCTATTTCATGGAGGGACAAAATAATTACAAACTACAAAAAATACTATTCTAACATTCTTCTTCTCAGAAGAAACATACTGACTATAACACAAACCAATAAAAAATACAGAAATTACAGATTCCAACAACAACAACAAAAATTGAACAAATCACCAAATTCTATTTCATGGAGGGACAAAATTGTTGACAAATAAATATAAAATAAACCTTTCCATCCAAAGAAAAAATTGAAAATTTGATTGTTCGAATATATATATTATAAGTTCAAAGTCGAAAATAACATACAATTTTTGCGTGGAGGGGATCAGATCGACGGAATTCCGAAAGAAGACGGTAGTCATAAAGGGGACCCTCTCTTGGCTTGGTCCACAACGAACCCCTTTTCGCCGCTCTGCTCATATTCTTTTTTTTTTTTTATCTTAGGGTTTCAATCTAAGTAGAAATAGAATAATGGAGTTTTGTACCCTCTATATATATATATATATATGTTTCTCACTTCTTCAGACATTTTCTTGTTCAACAAGAAAAAACATATGAGGCCCAAAAACCGCCTGTTTCTATCTTTTCTTTAATTTTTCTATAAAATAAGATGGGCCGATACCAGCTTGCCCTACTTGCATAAAATGGGACACACATCCACACATCTTTGAGCAGCTGCGGGGGAGAGAGAAGGAGGAGAAAGAGAAAATGATGAATGCTATATGGAAAAAATTTCTAGGCGATGAGTACGACGCTCAGCTCATTCAAGAGTTTAAACTTTACGATGGCCCTAATGGGGAAATTGTAAGTTGTTTTAATGCCTTTTTTTTATATATATATATATTTTCGGTTTATATTGTAACTATGTTTTATGTTTTTTTTAATGTAGCTTCAGAATTTCAGTGAACTAACTAAGCTTAAGGTTTTTTTGGGTATGTTTTTAAGTGCCAATATTGTTGGTCCCGTTTGAAAACCCATGAAAAAATGGAAAAAATCATGTAATGCATATAAAAAAGCAGGGTGAGGAATGGTGATTCCAAAATTTTCTTTTTAAACCATGTGTTTTGCTTTATAATCAAATCATATGGCAAGTAAAACATAAAAGCGATAAGGAAGAACATGATGATTTTATAGTGGTTCGGACAACTCGTCCTACATCCACTCTTCCCTTCATGGGGCACCAACTTAACCAACAGATGTTTACTGAGTTCTCACTCAAACGGGACTTATCTCCCTCATGGGATCGCCTACCCTCCCTTTCGGGATTGCTTAGATGTTTACCGAGTTCTTCCATCAAATTAAGTGTGGAAGTGTGGTAAATGCGTGAAACATCCAAAAAGCCAAATCATCTAGCATTTCCACCATAGAACACTGAACAAGAAATACACGCATATATTCAAAGAGTGTTCTACCCTAGATCTAAGCACAAATGTAATATCCTAAGCTTAGATAAATTTTCCCATCCTTAGCATCAAGACTAAACAAATGTAAGGGAAAATCTCACCCTAGTTGGACACTAAACAATCTTATACCCAAACCCAAAAGTTAGGTTGAGTTTTGTTAAGCAAGGAATTTAAGTTAGTTGGACTAACTTAAATTCTGGGTGTGAGTGAGAACTCGTTAAACATCTAAGCAATCCCGAAAGGGAGGGTAGGCGATCCCGTGAGGGAGATTCGGTAAACATCTAAGCAATCCCGAAAGGAAGGGTAGGCGATCCCGTGAGGGAGATAAGTCCCGTTTGAGTGATAACTCGGTAAACATCTGTTGGTTAAGTTGGTGCCCCATGAAGGGAAGAGTGGGTGTAGGACGAGTCGTCCGAACCACTATAAAATTGTGTGTTCCTTACTGCTTTATGTTCTTACTTGCCATATGCATTTGATTATAAGCAAAACACATCGGTTTCAAGAAAAAAATTGGAATCACCATTCCCTCACCCCTGTTTTATATGCATTACATGAATTTTCTTCATTTCATGGGTTTTCAAACGGGACCAACAGACTCAGGTCAGATCAACTTGGGTATTGATCTGATGATCAGATAGGTTCGAGGACAGTTGACTCTTTCAGAATCAAGCTTAAAGTCAGAAACATATGAAGAATATATTATCAAGTCATACTAGGATCAGACCAAAAGAATAATCAGAAAAGGTTCTGATAATTGTCGTTTTAGTGTACATGTCGACCAACCAGAGATCGACACGTATGTACTTGAACTGACAAAGCAAGATATGAAGTATCAGAGTCAAACGGCTAGAAATGAAAATTTTGCATGCTCAAGGCATGGTCGTCCCTGCCAAACATCACTTCATACCTGTCCTCATACTTAAAATACATTGAAATTCAAATTTCTCTTCAACGGCTCTTTGATTTAAGACTCTATAAATATGGGATAACTCCTTCAGAGTTAACTACAGAAATTATCAAGCTTTCAACACTTAAGCATTTCCACAAGAACTCAAACATACCTTCAAGTGTTCATCCCATATCCCCTTAGCGGAATTATCCTTTCATAGCTTTAAGCTAAACACTTGTTAGGGTTAATTCCTAGTTGGAAAACACAACAAATCTTCCCAAATAGATCCTATTGGGTTAGTTTGTTAGCAAGTTTGTTAGTCGATCTAGCTTACATTCTGGGATAGAGTGAGAACTCAGTAAACATCTGATGATGTGGAGGAGAGAAATCTATCCATCCATTATGGATGATTGACGAACCATTGTGAAAGCTTGTTTAAAAAGTTTAATATTTAAAAGTAGATGATGTGGAGGAGAGAAATTCATCCGTCCATTGTGGATGTTATTAGGCTATGAGATACAACAGATATATACAAGTCGGAATGTGAATTCTTTTGGGCATCTCCCAAAAAGCCTCATACCAATGAAAATAGTGTTCATCCTAATAAACCCCATGATCCTCCCATATTATTTTGATGTAGGATATTGTTTTATACCCTAACAATCCTCCCCTCAAACGACCCTCTCTATCTAGGTCAACACCGCCTAGTCCACAAAGACCCTTTTTTTTTTCACCAGCCGCAAACGACTCCACAAAGATTGTCATTCACCATCTCATTCGTTCAATACCAGGGACTACTGTACACCGTTTCATCTGGGACCATGCCTCTGATACCAATGTTGGAAAAATAGATATCAAAATATCTAATAAAATGGTGATTTAAAATAAATAGTTAAAACAAAGATTAAAAAAGATATCACCGGGTTCAGATCGGCATTTTCGATTCCAGTGGAATTCACACTGTGTATGGGAACGACATCAAAGGTTTCCCTCTCACAAACCCACTTCGATATCTTTTTCCCTTTCACTCTCAAGCATACAATAGCAATAGCTATAAATTAGACCACACTATTGACGAGAAACCAACCCCCTCTTTTATAAAACAAACAATCCATGATTTCAGGTTGTGAGGGAGAGAAAGAAAGCTGCGCAAGACTAGGGTTGTGAGAGGGAAGAAAAGACCGTTGTAATTTCATGGGCCAAAGCTCAAGAAATGGGCCTAAAAAAGACTTGGACAAGGGAGCCAACAAGTAATAGAATTACTTGGGTTAAGCATAGGCCTAACAATTCTCCACCTCTTTGGTCCATTCACATAAACACCATTAGAATCGAAAGGACTTACACTTCATCACTACCCTTAAGACCTGTACAAGCAACACACATGTTAGTAGTCCAGGTTTGATAGACCTACACAAAAAACACTCAAGTTAGTATAGGTTTTAAAGAACACTTTAAACACATAATAAGGACTATACAAAGTGCCAAAAAAATATAGTTTCTATCCCCAAACATGAACGCATGCTATTTAATCCACCGAATCAAAGTTCAATAGCATCATGCATGTCTTAAAATTTTCTAGATTTAAACATTTAGTTCCCATGTCAGCAGAATTCTTTTTAGATGCAATCTTTACTAACTCAATTATGCCTTTATCAATGATATCACGAATAAAATAAAATCTAACATCAAATATGCTTAGCCCTATCATAAAAAACAGGATTTTTACACAATTGAATGACAGATTGACTATCAGAAAACACAACAACTTTTCTCTTAAGCAGGCCAATTTCAGTGATGAGTCTTTTTAGCCAAATAACCTCTTTTACAGCTTCAGTGATAGCAGCATACTCAGACTCAGTTGTGGACGGAGCAATAACATGTTATAATTAAGATTTTCAACTTATACAAGGGCCACACAACGTAAAGACGTAAGAAGTAGTTGATTTCATGTTATCTCTATCATCAGCACAATTCGAATCAACATAGTCAACTAATATAACATCATCAGAAGATCTAGATAATTTAAGACCAATATCCAATGTACCTTTCAAATACCTGAGAAGCCACTTCATGGCCTCCCAATGAGTCTTACTAGGATATATAGCTACTCAAGCAGCTTATTGCATAAGCAATATCAGGCCTAGTACTCACCATTAGATACATCACAGATCCAACAACATTAGAATAAGACACATTCTTCGTAGCATCAATTTCAGAATCAGTTTTGGGGGACTGATCCTTACTTAGCACGAAATGAGCAGCTAGGGATACACTAACAGATTTTGCGATGGACTCAAATCCCCGCATTGGTATGATATTGTCCTCTTTGGGTCAAGCCCGCACGGATTTATTATTGGGCATCTCCCAAAAGTTTTCATACCAATGGAGATACTGTCCATATTTATAAACCCCATGATCCTCTTTTATTATTTCGATGTGGGATATTAGTTAATAACCCAACGCTTATTAAGAATTATATTGAATTTTGAAGTGCATAAAATATTACTACTTTCTTTGTAATGATGTTTGTTAATACATCATTGTTATTATTGCATGTAAGAACTAATATTATTGTTTGTAAAATTAATATTATTTATATGAATTTATATAATTGTTTGTAAGACTAGTACTATTACTTGTAAAAATTAATAGTATTGTCAATGATGTACATAATACTTTTTTTATATTTAATTTTTGAAGTGCTGAAAGTATTACTCTTTTTTTTAGTGATGTTTATACGACAGATTGTTTTGATGTATTTATAGAACGTTGTGAATGAAATAGAATTTGTACTTAATTCTTTTGGAATGAATTTCGAATATGATATTATTTTATAATCTTTCTTTCCCTCTAAGTTTTTCTTTTTGAGCGTTTTTTACCTCCAAGTTAATTACTTCGTCTTTGACAAAGTATAAGATGAACAAGTTTTATACAAGAATATATGAAACTGGTTAAGGAATATGACTTATATTACTAAAGAGGAATTTGAATCACAAATGGTCCCATAACTTTGGTCTCAAATAGATTTAGTCAAATAAGTTTTTTTATCGTTGATTTAGTCCCAATAACTTTGACAATGTCCAATTTTAGTCCCAAATCGATCGGAACAACGACGTTTTGCCATTTTAATTTGGGGCTTTTTGGCAGATGGTGTGACTAGTTTGTCACGTGTATTTTTTTTTTTATTAACAGATGGAATTTTAGGCATATAGTTAAAATTTAAAACTTAAAATTAAAATAGAATTGACGGCAATAATTAGTTAAACACACTTAAAAATACATGTGATAGTCCAGTCACAACATCCGCTCAAAAGCCCCAAATTGAAACTGAAAAACGGCATTGTTCAGACCGATTTGGGACCAAAATTGGACATTGTCAAAGTTATTTGGATTAAATCGACGACAAAAAAACTGTGGGACTAAATCTATTTGAGGTCAAAGTTATGGGATCATTTACGATTCAAACTCTACTAAAGGGCATTAGTGTGATAATTGAAGCGTCGGGTGTGACGTTTTATTATAAATGGTATTACTCATAATATTGAATGGTGTGACTTATATTACAACATGGGTATTAGTAATGATAACTGAAGGGTGTGTGACTTATATTACAAAATAATATTAGTCGTGATAACTAAAGGGTCATAACTATAAAAAAAAGGATCACTTTCACACTGAACAAATTTCACAGCATACCAACTGCTTATATTTAGGGTTGGATTTTAAATAATTTGATATTCAAAGTGATTTTGCATTTTACGAGATTTAGTTTCCCGTGATCTCTTCTTTCGCAAAAACTTGCATGCAATATTGCATATAAGTTATATGTGCAATTACAAGTTAATTGTGTTTTTTTTTTCGCGGGTCTGCAACGCCGGGTCGGGCAGCCTCCAGATTTCTTCTTCTTTCTCGCATCGCAACAAACGCGATGTAGATCTCAGTTTTGTTTTTCAGGGTGCTGCTTCTTCAGGTTTTTCCTTCTCTTCTCTTGTTCTTCTTTTCTTTTTTCGCTTCCATATTCTTCTCAATTTCTTTAGTTTTCTCAACTCACAAATTTACAGGTCCTTCTGCACTCTTGTCACGCTGTTCTTTAAATATGTAATCTTGAACTGAGGATTTTTTTTCGCGATTGTACTGATTTTTATTCATATAGTAACATTCGCTTGTTCATAGCATAACACTTTTTTGTTCATGTAGTAACACATTAAGTTATTCTTTAAATATGTAATTTTGGACCGAAGATTTCTTTTCGCGATTGTACTGGTTTTGTTCATGTGGTAACCCGTTTTTCTTCATAGGTAACACTTTTTTGTTCATGTAGTAACACTTATTTTTTAGTAATATATAACACTGTATACATGTCGTAATACTATGTGAATACTCATGTTTTACCATATGAACAACAATGTGTTACGTTATGTTTTAATATGTGTTACGTAAGATATGAAGTTATTTCAATATAACAATGTAGTAAAACTTACGCATAAATGTAGTAACAAACAAAAAACTTGACAAAAAAAATTAAAAATTATGTTTTAATATGTGTTACGTAAGATATGAAAATATATCAATGTAGTAACACTTATGCATAAATGTAGTAACACACAAAAAACTTGACAAAAAAAAAATTAAAGATTATGTGCTCAATAAGAATTGAACCTGTGACCGAATACATTAACAACAAACTTGAACCCTCTAAGCTGCATCACATATTTGATAAATATATCATTTTATAAATATATATCCGCTCGCCCAACTGAACCTCACAGCCATTGCCCGCCCGCGCCCGACCCGCAATTTTTTTTAAAAATTATCTTAATTGTGGTGTATTGCACATATCACTATTGTGCAATATTTCACAAGAGTCATACTCTTCTTCTTTTTAATAACTCTTTTATTTCCCCCTAAATAGTAGAATATATTTTCAATTCTTATTTTGACTTAAATTAAATAAAATATATTCTATTAAAAATCATTACCATTTAAATAAAATATACACGTACTCATCATTATTGCAAACATTGGAGTTTGGAGCGAAATCCGGAACGAAAAAGAATCGAATCGAAAATAATTGTTGAGTTTTTTATATTTTTCTAATCGAATTGAACTTAACTAAATTTTTTTGTGGTACGAATCTGAATATTACTGAATTAACCGTATCAAAAAATCGAATGAAATCGCACCAAACCGTACTGAACCGCATCAAACCGAATAATACTCAATTAATTAGTTTTAAACCAATTTCTCTAACATATATTTTGAAGAAGCTTCATTTCTTTAAGCTTTGTTATTTTGCAGGTTCATGATGCATTGTCTCAAACTAAATTATTCCACTTAATTGATTCTAGAAACTGGTTTATGTGAAAATATGTAGATCGGCCGTGACATTATCAAATGATATACTGCTGACGTAATCTAACATTTTTTACATATATTACCTCAGTCAATTGTTGCAGTCATCTTGGGACGGAGGGAATACTTTATTATTTTAAATAATAATAAACAACTCGCTCGCTTAAATACGAGAATAAGGTGGTGTGAAGAAAGAGTTGGCCCCAGAGGACATCGTACCCCACTTGATCCCATTACCCACCACTTTAATCCTAAAACTATTTTTTCATGCAATTTTGATCTCACCGTTACATTTTTCGTTAAGACAAAGTCTAGTATGAAAATTTTCATACATGAAAAAACTTTAATATACAACCAAATTCTGTAATTGGTGAAGATTAGACAAAATTGAGTGGTTCATGATTCACTCTGCCCAAGTGATTCATGGTTCACCCGACCCGAATAGGTCATAATTTAGGGTTTATTATTTAGTGTTTAGGGTGTAAATAGTTGATTTAGGGCAATTTTATAGATTTTTATACATGAAAATTTTCACACTAGCTAGACATACTCTTTGGTTAAAGTTAGTTGTAGTTTTGGACCCACACGACACGATACCTCCTGATTTTGATCCCAAAACTACAGGTTTAACGGAGAACGTAATAGTAGAACCAAAATTTTATGAAAAAAATATTTCGGAACCAAAGTGATAGGTGTTGAGACCAAAATCATCTGATACGTACCGTATCCTGTGGGATCAAAAGTGAACTCTACTCCCAATTAATCAGATTGTACGACCCGTACTTCTCTTCAAACACTAAATTTAATTTAGTTCATTTGACATTCCGTATACTTGTCTTTTTTCAAACACTGCATCCATATTATACTCGTGAACACCTAGTTCTTCGTTCTATGCATTGACCAGTCAATATATTCTTCATTTTATTTCTTGCATCATAATCTTCCGTATTAGTGACACGAAGATCACAAGAATATTTTCTAACTTTTTTTTTTCAAAGTCAGTTTCTTGAATTTTTCTGTATTCACACGATCACCCTCACACCTATATATATGATACTGCATTTTTATTTTGGATATAAACAAACACACCCCATAAAAAGCATATTCTCAATTTGATCATCAAATATTTTGTACTTTCAAAGTTAAATTTGTTTGTTACACAAGTATGGCAATATCACTAGAAACCCTAGCAATGTCCGGAGCCGATTTTCTTGAAGTTGGCTTCGATATTGGCGAATGGGAAGAATTGGAGTCGAAAATTCCCCTATATTTGATTTTAGAAGACGACGACAAAGAGGAGAAGAAAATTGAATTAGAAGACGAGGTTTGTCCATCCGTACCATACAATGATTTGGAAGTTGGAAGAAATGATGGGAGTGATAAATCTGAGAAAAAATTGTGTGGAATGATAATTATTTGGACAATAGTATGGATAGTGATGGAAAAATTTAGGAAAAAGAGGAGCTCATTTACGTTGATGACTATCCCATATAATTATTTTCTGCAGATTGGTGTTGAGATGATGCATTATTGTATATGAGAGTAAAGTTAGGTATATAGAGTAACATGATTGCATGTTTTTTATTTATTGGAATTGTTTCTTTGATTTTTTAATATGATTGTTATTTTTTATTAATTAGCTGTTGTTTCAAACCCTAGTTTTATTGAAGAATTTTGAGATGAAGGAGCTAATCGTGAAATCTTATGCTTATTTTTCACGTTTTTTAATCATCAATTCCCCATGAAAATGATCATCAACAAATAGATTAAATTGGTATGGTGATGCACAAATTAATTCTTATCCATACTTCTCAAAATTTTAGGAAAATAAAAAATCATCACGCGGGAGGTTTTTTTTTTTCCCCTAACGGTATATGGTTATATTTTGAACTTTAATATAAGTATGTCATAAGTTTATATATACTACAACGTATCATTAAAACAGAATTTAATATTTAATAATATAAGGAAAACGAGTTATTTAAGGGGTGTTTGTAATTTCTTTTCCAGGAAGATAAAATATATGTACATATATGTAGTGTTTGAAGACATTATGAAGTACTTATACTTGAAGTGCTGGACTCAATTATGGATTTTCCCCGTTTTTTTTTTCTAATTTGCAATGGATGCCTCCGTACACAATTCAAAGTCATAAAATATTCAAAGATCGTCATTGCAATTTTCCTAAGATGATTCCTATTTGCATTTTAATTTGATGAGTATAAATGCAATATATACTATTCATGTATTAATTTAATTTCTGGTGAAACCACAACAAAAATAGATCAAAGAATTGCATTAAGCACATGAGACTTGTGAGTCCTACAAAAAAACGCCAAAAAAGAAAATGCATGTGTTCTTAATTTGTTATCGTATTCTGCCTTTTATTAAATTAAGAGTCCAAAAGCACTTTTGGCACTTTTGACTCTTCAAAGAATTGAGAGATTGATCACGAGTTTTTGCTGCTGTATATTTTCCATCTCCGGCCGAGAATTCTCATATAAAATAGTATTTAAATCATCACAGACAATTATATAAAATATTTTAAGGACCAAGGATCGTGAGATGTGAGATATAGCCCAAACAAAGGAAATTTAAAGGAAGAAAATAGGAGGAGATCGCCAAACACAAGGGACAGTGACGTTTTCTTCATACAGTAACACAACTTTTTTTTTTTTACACTAGTAACACTTTTTTGTGCATATATTAACTCAAGTTTCACTATTTTATGTGTTATTGAAAAAATGCAAGTATATGTCATTTTTCCTTACAATATTATAAATTTGCTCTTATATTAATACAAACCCATAGCGAGTTTTTTTATTTTATTTTTTTTATTTGCCTTTGGCTAATTTCTTTAGGATATCCGTTTGATTAGGTTTTTGTACGAAAGAATCCATTTAGTTTTCATTCTTTTCCTCAAATGTGCTAATATTTTATGTAAAAATATTTCATAGTAATATCCTTTTAATTAAATCATATGTATATATTACTAATCAAATTAACATGTGAGAGACTAAATTGAAGGATCCAAATAGAAAGTTGTTAACAACTTTTTGAAATTCATGGGCCCAATGTTTTTATTGAAGAATGCAACTACAAGTTGCTCTATTTGGGTGCTGAAATGAGCATTTTGGGAGACTTGCGTTAAATTTCACAATTGCAACTTATTAGTAGGTATAAAATAATTACATATGCATAAGTATATTTGTATTTTTCGTGTTCAATTTTGATTATACATGTAATTTCGCTTGTACCTATTAAAGATAATTTGCATAAAACAATTGTACATATTAATAATTTTCCGAGCATATAAATAAATAACGACTATTCATCTAGCCAATTGCGACTTTCTTTTGTGGTGCAGCAACCTGAACTAAAAAATTTGTTTTGCTGTGCAATTACTTCTCAGCGGTAAATTTAGGAAAAAAAAAAAAATATTGTTCGTTTCTTGTTATGTTTTTGTCGATTGACACCTCTACATTAAATGCTTCATAACAAAGTGAGGAAAAAAATTTACTAATCTATCTATACTATATTAAATCTATATCTATATCTATACTATATTAAAAAGTGACAAGAGTGTCGAAATCATTTTTGGACCAATTTACCCTTGCTCTTTTTAATCTTGATCATTTACACCCCATCTTTTAATTTATTATTTATTTTGTTATTAATTTTCATTATCCTCTTTTACCATTTGATGTCTTTTTCATTTTCCCATTTTATTTATAATTCTTATCAATTATTTTTCAATCGATATTCTATTATTATTTATTTTATTGTTATTTTTCATATGTATTTTATACTTGTAAATTGAGAGCTCCATGACAAGTATGTAACAAAATTGGAGATATAGCAATCTCGATTAGGCTTTTTTCTTCTTCTTTTTTTTATTTTTATTTTTTTGAGATTTTTAATTAGTTGTAATGTATGCTACATGTGCTCCACATTTAAATAATATTTTTTTTATTAACGTATAATTGCAGGGTTCCATCTTTTTGAGATCGACTACCTATGATAATTATTTATCTCTTACATGTACTTTTGAGGGGTGAATTAAACTAATAATATTAATTTGAAAGCAGAACACGGTAAAGTTTTTATGCCTTTACAAATTTGCTATCGATTTGAATTTTGAGTTTATATTTCACTAAAAAAAATATGTCAACTTCTTTTTACTTAACTTTATCGATAACGTGCAACGACGTGTTAAAAAAATCTAGTTTTGTAAAAGGATCAAACAGAAAAATTAATAACCTCATAGCTAGTGACGATATATATTTTTACCCCTAAAATTAGTTTGAGAGGAAGCATATGGGTAAGGATTCAACTAAAAAATCTCTACAAAGGAACATGTGCATAAGATTTGATGATTAAGAAACTTGAACCTGTCAAAAAAAAAACTTGAAAAATAAGCATAAGATTTCATTCGCAAGGTATTGAAACAACAGCTAATTAAAATAATTAATAATCTTATTAAAAAATTAATGAATGAACAGTTCAAAAAAAAAACATGTGCATGTTACTATACGTACTTCACTCACATTTACAAATGACAATAACGCATCAACTCAACTACAAGCTGCACAAATTAAAAGACTTATATATATGGGATAGTCGACGTAAATGAGCTTCTAGTTTTCCTAATTTTTTCAATCAAAATCCATACTATTGTCCAAATAATTATCATTAATCCAAACAGTTTTTTCTCTGAATTACCGCTCCCACAATTTCTTCCAACTTCTAAATCATTGTATGATAAGGATGGAGAACGCTCGTAATCTAAATTATCTAATTCGATCTTTTTCTCCTTTTCGTCGTCGTCTTGTTCAATCAAATATAGGGGTATTTCTGAATTCATCTCTTCCCATTCGTCAATATCGAACCCATCTTCAAGAAAATCCGCTCCGGACATTGCTAGGGCTTCTAGTGAAATTGGCATACTTGTATAACAAAAAAAAAAAACTTTGGTACAAAATATTTGATGATCAAAGACTATATTGTTTTTCGATGGGTTGTGTTTGTTTATATCCAAATTAAAAATGCAGTAAGTCTAATATATATATACACGCATGTGTGTGTGTGAACGCGTGCATGTAGAAAATTCAAACTCATGACTTCAAACTATGACAAGCGAGTTGACGTATATATCAATTTTGAATAGTAGATTTTTTAAAGTAATTACATTCGGTCAAGCTCGAACTTTTAGATGAGACGGAATTCTCTCATGGTATCAGAGCCCAGGTTGTGGGTTCGATTGCCGTGGAAGCACTCCACCCATTTAAATTTATTCTACTTCTGTTGAACCAAGCTTTTAGATGAGACGGAAATAATCTATTTACTTAATTTCCCAACACTCCCCCCCTCACTTAAATAAATCATCATTGCCTTCCTCTCTGGAGAGAGGCCCAACAGAGTGGACAATTTAAACTTTTAGAGTGTTTCCATTTTAATCGAACCCACAACCTGGGCTCTGATACCATGAGAGAATTCCGTCTCATCTAAAAGCTCGAGCTTGTAGAGAGGATCGAGAATAATCTATTTACTTAATTTCCCCAAACACTTGTGATCTTCGAGTGAATCTATTATGATGCACATGAGATAAAATGATCAAGAATTAATCTATTGACTTGTCAATGCATGCATGCATATAACGAAGAACTAGGTGTTCACGAGTATAATACGCAGTGTTTGACAAAAAACAAGTACGGAATGCCAAATGAACTAAGACTCATTTACACACAAATTATACTCTTTAGTGAATTTACAAATATTTAGATTTGAGAGTTTAAGGAAGAGAGTGAAGAAGGAGAGGGGGAAATGGTAGAGATGAGGGGATTTCACAAATGACTAAGTTTTTATGAAGATTTAAAATCTCTTCATTTTAAATTAGACTCTCAATACTAAGTATTTGTAAATCCATTAAAGAATGATGATTTGTGTGTGAAATCCATGAATTTCAAATCCATCCATCCAAATAGAGTCTAATTAAATTCAACGTTTGATCAAAAAGAGAAGTATGAATTAACGGATTGTACGCACAATTGGAGATTTACTGAGAGATGAATGTATGTAAAGAATGTTGAATTATAATAAAAGATTCTTGAATTTATGAGATAATCTTGTATTCCAAAAATATTTATTTTCCATAAAATTTTTCCAAGAAAATCTCCTTTTTTTTTCTTGTAATTTTTGAAAATAATAGGAAAATTAGAGCAACAATTATTTCTTTTATTTTAATCACCTTTTCATTAATGGACTTATATTTGGGCTACTTGAGGGCCTTTTAGAGAATTAAGATTGGACCTCCCAAGGGGCTCAATTCCAATATAGAGCCACAATATTATTCAAATTTATAAATATTAATTTATTCAACTATAAAATTAATATTACACTATCCATCTTAACCCATGTTACGATAATATGGCTCCCGGCTATTATTTCCGTGTTTAAGATTATTTAGTCCATTAATTAATTAAGCCACTGAAAAGTTTTATATTAATTAATATATTTTCCTTTGAGTAAAGATAACTCAACATTATTATCCATACCGGAAACAAATTCCGCTTGCAAGATTTGGTATGATAAATTTTAGCAATTGTCATGTAATTAATAATATTGTCCAAAATACAAAGTATAGAATCGCTCTCTGATTCTAAACCCAACATAGATCAACGCAATAAATATTAATCACACACAATCCTATTTAAGTGACAGAGATTAAGAGATTAACAACCACTGAGGTCTAATTATTCATCTCATAAGTTAGTACAGAAGAATTTATCATCTATGTAGGTCCGCTTCAGCGTATCATGATGCACTAGTATAAATTCTTGGTCAAGACAAGTCAATCTGAGCTTTACACATCAACCTCTACCAATGGAGTGTTCAATTTCATCTAGGTTGTGAAGATGTACTTATTTACAAGGAACTGTTAATGTGATCTTCTGTGATCGGTTATCACCACATTAACTACAATGCAATATGTACTAATATTGAACGTTTTGCAATAAATAAATAACATTCATTCATATTTAAAGCAAATAAAGGATAAAAGATTTATTATACAAAGTAAAAACATACTTTCACGATAACCCCAACAATCTCCCCACTTATAAGTATAATACAAAGTCTGCTTTTAAGTATATATACAACACGTCACATGTCTTACACATGTTCCTAACATTTCTCCCATTTATACTCAAAAGCGAACTTGGCGACGACTCTATTAACCATTCCTTTCACATGTCTCTCAATGTATTCTCGAGAGGCGTACACTTTGTGAAAAAGATTAACTAGGTTATCCTTCGATGCGATCTTAGCCACTGCTTTCATCTTCTCTCTTAACGATTTCTCGTATAAGATGGTATTTTCTTTCAATGTGTTTGTTTGTCTTGTGGACTCTTGTTCCTCAATTTGTCTTGCCTCCCGCAGATATTGGCCGGAAAAATTGCAATTACATCCAAGTCCACTAAAAGTTCTTGAAATAAACCGCTTTTTTCGCTTTCACGTTCACAAGCAGCTACATATTCGACTTCCATAGTAGAATCTGCGATGCATTTCTGCTTAACGCTTCTCCATGTCACGGCTGCACCTCCCAGACAAAATACACTACCCAAGGTAGATTTTCTGGAATCTATGTCCAATTGGAAATTTGAGTCTGTGTATCCCACGGGAATGAGACTGTCTGACTGATAAACCAACATTCTATCTCAAGTTATTTTTAGATACTTCAGAATGTTTTTAATAGCATCCAGTGTTTGTTTCCTGGGTTACTCTGATATCTTGCTACCATGCCTACGGCAAAGTAAATATCTGGCCTCGTGCACAACATTGCATACATGAGGCTTCCAATTGCCGACGCATATGGAATGCCCCTCATGTCATCTATCTCATTTTGTGTCTTGGGACACATCTCTTTCGATAGATGGATTCCATGACTAAAAGGTAAGAAACCTTTCTTGAAATCGTGTATGTTTGAATCGCTTCAAAATAAAGATTCTATGTATGAAGCTTGTGATAAGCCTATCATCATTTTCTTTGCGATCTCGAGTGATCGTGACCCCAAGACGGACCCCGGTTTCTCCTAAGTCCTTCATATCAAACTGATTTGACAGCCATACCCTTACGTCTAACAACACATTTACATCGTCTCTGATGAGTAGAATGTCGTCTATGTATAGTACCAAGAATACCAAGGCAGTTCAGACAAACTTTCTATACACATAACTCTCGAACTAGTTTTGATCAAAACCGTAAGATTTTATGACCGATCAAAACATTGGTTTTCAAGCATCGGATGCTTACTTAAGTTCGTAAATGGACTTCTTAAGCTTACATAATGGGTGTTCTTGGTCTTTTTCAATGAAGCCTTCGGGTTGTTGTATATAGATTTCTTCTTCAAGACTTTCGTTTGGAAAGTCGTCTTGACATCCATTTGCCGAGATCTCAAAATCTAGATGTGCACTATCGACAAGAGAATACAGATATTCTACATAGCTACATGCTAAAAGCTTTCCTCATAATCGATTCGTTCTTTCCGAGTATATCCTTTTTTCCACAAGTCTAGCCTTGAAGGTCTCAACCTTCCCTGCTCGGGTCCCCTTTTTTCTCTTGTAAACCCACTTGAATCCAATGGGTTTTACCCCATTAAGTGGTTCGACTAGCTCCCAAACTTGATTATGATCCATAGAACCCATTTCAAACTTCCATTGTTGTTTGCCAAGAATCTGATCCTTATCTTGGATCACCTCGTTGTAGGACCAGGGTTTGATTCAATATCACCGGGACCAAGTCCAAAGACTCTCTTATCCCCAAGTATCGCTCGGGTTGTCTCACAACCCTCCAACTACGATGAGGTTTCGATTGTGTAGGTGTGGCGCTGATATGTCGATTTGCATGCGGTTGGTATATATGAGTTGGCCCTTTTAATTCATCAAAGGTAGTCTCACCACCGGACTTCATATTGTTCATATAGTCTTCTTCCAAGAATCTAAAGTGTGTACTTATTACAACTCTTTGACCATTGGGGCCATAGAACATACACCCTTTCGTTCCTTCGGGGTATCCTACAAACAGACTTAATTCTGAACGTGGGTCTAACTTACAGGCTTCCTTGTCCAACATGTATCTGGACACCCCTGCATTCTCATGTGTTTTAAAATGGGCTTGCTTTGGTCTACAATTCTTTTTTCGGGTTTTGGGAACCGATTTGGATATAACCAAGTTTAGAATGTAAGCCGTTGTTTCCAATGCATGACCCCAAAACGAATTGGGAAGAATTGAATAACTCATCATTGATCTGACCATTTCTAAAAGAGTTATGTTTCTTAGTTCAGCAACCCTGTTTTGTTGAGGGGTACCGGGTGCAGTCAACTGGGATACAATCCATTCGCCTGACAAGTAGTTCAAAATTCATCGCTGAGGTATTCGCCTCCACGATCAGATCGTAGAAACTTGATACTCTTTTCCCTATGTTTTTCTGCTTCAGCCTTAAACTCTTTGAACTTATCAAAGGTTTCAGACGTATGCTTCATAAGGAAAATGTATCCATATATCGAGTAATCATCGATAAAAGTAACGAAATACTCATAACTCCCTCTAGCTTTGATTGACAATGGACCACATACGTCAGTATGAATAATTTCTAACACTTCAGTGGCTCTATTCCCCTTGGCTCCAAATCCCCTCTTGGTCATTTTACCCTCGAAACAGGATTCGCAAGTTGGAAATGGTTCAACCCGGAGAGACTCCAATGACCCGTCTTTAACCAACCTTTAGATCCTTTATAACCTAGTCTTAGATGCCAAAGAAGTGTTTCATTCATATCCCAAGAACGCTTTTTTTACTCAAAACAAAAGATGTGTTATAGGATGCATTTTGTGAGTGGTGTACATTGAAGCAATAGTATAGAGATTATTCAACAACGTTCCGTAACGTAAAAACTTATCATTTTGAAAAATAGTAACTTGCTTATTAAAGGAAAATGCAATATTCGCTCAAAAATGGTTTAGAAATTGAAATCAAATTCTTTCTAAAACTAGGAACGAAAGAACATCTCTTAAAACTAAAACTCATCACTAAACTACCACTACTTTAATTCGCCACTCTCGTAGCATCACCCAAAAGATGAAGAGGATCTCACTCCCACTAAGTTGTTTGGATTAGCCGAACCCCCGTAAAAGTGAAAACAAATATGATCGGTGGCTCCTCGTATCCACTACCCACGAATGGGAAGCATACGCCGCTAAACAAGTTTCAACAACTAGCTTGGAAATGCAGACGACCTCCAATATCCCTTCTCACCACAAATTGAAACACTTTCCCTTAGCATTCTTCTTGACACCTCCCCTTGGTTTACCTTCTTTTGCCCTTGCAACACTTGAGTTGACTTGGTTTTGGCATTTTGCCTTCTTCTTCTTCTTGCCTCCACTGGCCTAGAAGAAGTAGAAGGTCCGGTTACCACCAAGGCTTGATTCCCGATTCCCCATTGTCATCTCACCAAAATCAAAGCTTGTAGAAGATCGAAACATGAACTTCTGATTATTCATCCGGTAGTTCAAATTAAACCGCTTAAACTTTTCGCAGAGAATGGAGTATGAAATCGATCCGTGTTTCCACATCGTATTCGCGCACTAAGAATCTCAAGTTTGTTAAGGTGAATCATCATCCGGAGAACGTGCTCCATTATTGGGCGCGTTCCTCCACCATTCTCTCGCGATAACAATTCTCGATGGTGATCTGCTCTAGAAGAAGACGGCTCGATGTTGAAACATCGCTTAAGATTTCGTGATAATTTCCGCAGTTCCCAATGTTCTCGTGTTGGTGTTGCAACACATCCTCCCATATAGAAGTCAAGATGATACACTTAGCCATTTCATTGGAACACTCCTAGTCACTATACCCCTTCTTATCCGCTTTCTTTAGAATCATAGGTAGGCTTTTTAGGGTTTAGGTACATCAAGAACCCACTTGAGTTGTTGTACAAGCTTAGGACAATTGAAAGTTTACGATTCCAATCAATAAAGTTTTCACCACCAATTGATTGTCTTTAAGTATATTAAATAAAGGGTTAAAAGGTTGTGACATCTTTGAATCGAATATACATACATTTTGTATTAATGACTTAACCACAAAAAATTATCACTAACATTTGATCACATGAAACATATTAAAATCTCAAAAAAATATGAACATGTATCAGCCAACATCTCAAAACAGTTTTAAACATGCCACGTTGAGTGTGGTCTGTAGCCTAAAACACATTCAAGCAGGTTACAAACAAAGAAAAAAGCGATTCTGAAAACTTTAATTCAAAAAAATTAATAGTTGGTTCCCACTTGACCATATAAAATTTGATAGAACTCCATTGGTGAGTAAGTTAATATCAAATTTTAAACCTAAGTAATAACTATGATTAAATACATGATTATTATTTCGTTTTGAGCAAGCCACTCATTGGGAGGGTCAATACCGCCAATAGTAATAATCCACAATCTTCCTTTTTGGAATTTATTCATGTGAAAGCTATCCTTTGGCCCATCCGTTGGCGAAAATCACCAAAGAATTTCACAAATAATTAAATAAATCAAGAAGGTCAAAATTAATTTGATTTTTCAAAAATAAAAATAAATAAATTATTTAAAACATACTTAGTAATTTTGAAGTTGAAATTTTTAAAACAATTTCTCATGCAAACACATTAAAACAAATTAAATAGAAGCACAAGAAAAAATAAACATTCATCAAGACAAAAATTAACCACATATTGGGCACGATATGAATCGTCATGGTTCAAATTTCTTCTTGTCTTGATCTTAAGAAATCTTCCGCCTTGAAGTTCTCACACTCGCTCATCTTGAAAAGTCAATTTTGCCACGCCACACCACACCACATCACATCACGCCACGCCACACCACGCCATACCCACAGCATTTTAACAACCCATCGGTCGCCCCCCCACCCGCGCTGGCAAGAATGACAAAGGTTTTCGCAGGCCTCGTGGATGACCGGCGGGGAACGCCAGCGACGCGGAAGCGGCGGCGGCCGCCCACCTCCCGTGCACTTTGCCGCTTCCGCGAGAGATCGCGCAACCAACCGCGCCGCGTTCCGCTCGATCCCACCCATCGCTCGGTGTCGAACACGCGACGCGCTGGGCCTTCGGCTCCCTCGTGCCCCGATCGTCACTACTCCCGTGCCAAATAAGTGCCCGTGGTGTTGCGCATCACGCCTTCGTGTCTCCCTTCCCATGTTTCACGCGATGCACACCGCCCACATCCGATTTTAGATCCCGCCTTTCAATTTCCGCCTCCGCCTTCAATCACGGTTACAATTTATTTAACGGAAAAATAAATAAACCTATGATTTAGACTAGTCTATTACATTGAACAAATCAAATAGCCTAATCTACTCGTGGATTTTCTCACGAAAAATAAATTTAACGAGTCGATTTAAAAACCAAACATTCATACGCGTGAAATAAATTAACACATTAAATAGTCATGACAATTGGATACCTGCAAAAAAGATCTAGCAATTCTACTATCCAATTTCAAATTTAATGAACAACAATTTAAATTACAGAGCTCGAAATCGAGGCTCTGATACCAGTTGTTGGGGAACGTTTTGTTCGGATCTATTCGAGGTGTAATTTAAATACAAATTTAAATAACAATTTATTACTAACATGAATTAATCCTATTAATTCAAATACCAAATACCAACAACATACATAGCGAGCATATAAATTCATGTAAAAATCCTAATCATCACGGAATCTAGGAGTTTACACTTAATTCTTACCCTTGAAGAGACAAACGCTTGAGACGATGGATCAACCCAAATGTCTTCTCAAGTACATCCCAAGTCCTTACTTTTTTATCCTAGAGAAGATACTCAAAATAATTTTAAACAAATGAATAAAGAAAATATATTGCACCACCTTTGTGGATTTCTAATTTTTCCAAGACTGGAATTGTGTTGGGGATGAAAAATTCATCCCCTATTTATAAGAATAGGAGGGGGTGAAAATTTAGTAGTATTAGGGCTTATAGGAAATTTCCTTATAACTTCTCCAAGATACAATCTTGAATATATCTCATATATTCTATTTTTCATAAATAACTCACACAAAATCTTCTCCCCCTTATCTTAAGCAATTTTCAAAATTTGCCCCAAGAAAAGTCAAAGTCAAAGATTCTTGAATTTATGAGATAATCTTGATTCCAAATTAATACTTATCTTCCATAAAATCTTTCCAAAAAATCTCCTTTTTTTTTTTTTCTTGTAATTTTAAAAAATAATAGGAAAATTAGAGCAATAATTATTTCTTTTACTTTAATCACCTTTTCGTTAGTGGACTTATATTTGGGCTACTTGAGGAGCCTTTAGGAGAATTAAGATTGAATCTCTCAATGAGCTCTGAATTTCAATATTGAGACACAATATTATTCAGCCCATTAATATTAATTTATTCCAATAAAAAATTAATATTGCACTCAATCTTAACCCATATTACGATAATATGGCTCCCGATTATTATTTCTCGTGTTTAAGATTATTTAGTCCATTAATTAATTAAGTCACTGAAAAACTTTATATTAATTAATATATTTTCCTTTGAGTAAAGACAGCTCAAAATTATTATCCATACTGGAAACAAATTCCACTTGCAAGATTTTGTATGATAAAACTTCTGAGCCCACCAAGGGGACAAATCAAACAAGACTTTCCTTGCACACGTTTCTCTGTATTAAATCTTAGCAATTGTCATGTAATTAATAATATTGCCCAAAATACAAAGTATACAATCGTTCTCTGATTCTAAACCCAACATAGATCAAAGCAATAAATATTAATCACACACAATCCTATTTAAGTGATAGAGATTAAGAAATCAACAACCACTGAGGTCTAATTCTTCATCCCATAAGGCAGTACAGAAGAATTTATCCTCTCTATAGGTCCGCTTCAGCGCATCATAATGCACTAGTGTATTCTCTTGGTCAAGACAAGTCAATGAGGCTTTACATCAACCTCTACTAATGGAGTGTTCAATTCCATCTAGGTTGTGAAAATGTACTTATTTACAAGAATCATAATGTGATCTTCAAAGGATCGGGTATCACCACATTAACTACAATGCAATATGTACTAATATTGAACGGTTTTGCAATAAATAAATAACATTCATTCATATTTAAAGAAATAAATGATAAAAAGATTTATTCTGGTAAATAAGAATAAATTAGAATGTTATACAAAGTAAAAACATACTTTCAAGTATAACCCCAATACATATGCGCGCCGCTCGCCTTTCCGGGCCAAGACTCGCCCTTGAATTTTGACAATTGGACTTGGGCTAGACTTGGGCCCCAGAGCTAACTTACCTTTTTTTTTTTTTTTTTTTTTGTTAGCACGAAAAATAGGCTTCCATGCACTCACAATTAATCCAATCCAAATGTAAAAAATTCAAACAAGACTTGGTATGGCCAATCGATTTGATTTGCCATGTAGTTGAATCTGAGTTTGAGTTTAATTTTAAATTGCAAAGAATTTGGACGTCCAGTTATCATTAACTAATACATATTTGGCTTTGCACATCTATTAAAAAAAGACCTTAGACAGCGGTTATAATGGTTGTCCAAGTAACAATTGTCTAAGCTTAGACAGCTGTTATAAAACCGCTATGCAAGATTGAAGCTTAGACAACGGTTTTTAACCGATGTGCAAGATTGAAGCTTTAGATAAATGGTTTTCAACCGTTGTTCAAATTGTCTTACCACCAAATGCCTAATTTTTGTTTTTTTTTTAATATTTTTTTATAATATTGATAGACAAATCGTTATAAAATCTTTGTCCAAGAACTAATTTTTTTTTAATTTTTTTTATTTTAAAAAATCTCGCTTATACAAAACCAAAACCAAAAAGCAAAATCTATACCACTATAATATATATACGTCCAACACCAAAATATCAAATAAATAAACATACACATCAATTAATTAATACACAAAAACATGAAATATCATCCCAAATATATAAGTTAA